>JADNRX010000128.1:0-138330 GCA_015501595.1 Hymenopellis radicata
GGCTTCGGTCGAGGATTCAGCTCAAGCATCTTACCGTATCATCCTCAGGCGCGAGGACCTCCAGCACGATCCTGAACTGCTCGAGCTTATGGACTCGGACGCAGCGACGAGATGGATAGGCGAAAAGCGGCACATCATCGCATATTCCATGTCGTCGAAGCAGCTCTACAATATTTCCACCAGCCAACCCGACGTAAATTCGCCGAAGCACCTTCCGCCACTTACACCACCAAGGGATCAAAGAAGCAGATGCTCAAGGTCTTCTCCGACTTCTGTCCTATGATCCAGCGCATGTTGGATTTCGTTCCAGAGGGCGAAGTGTGCGAGTGGAAGATGCGCGTCCACGCGCCTCTTCCAACCTGGGTACACCACCAAGTTACGCTTGTCGGTGACGCCTGCCATCCAACACTTCCCCATCTGGCGCAGGGTGCCGCCCAAGCCATTGAAGATGCGGCGGTGCTAAGCGTCGTCCTGTCGATGATGCGGACTACTCCGCCGAAACTATCAACAAGACGCTACTGGTGTACCAAATGCTGGGAAGGAGCGAACCGACACCCTGGTGGCTCTTGCTGCAGCATCCGGAAGGCGTTTACATCTTGGCGAAGGTGCCGCGAGAAGAAGAGCGTGATAGACAGTTTGCAGCGTTTATGGAGAAGCAGCACGGGAGGTGCCGGATAAGTGGGCTGATGCGGATGTGCAGAAGATGATCAACGGACATGACTGCATGCAAGACGCGAGGAAGAAATATGCTCAGCTATTCGAGAAGATCGACAGGTCAATATGTAAGGTTGAAAGGTTATTACATTAATGTTCCAAATATCCTGCATTACAACAGATCAGCATGATCCACCGGCAACATCAATGGTGTAGAACGTTGATAATATCGTCGTCCGTGTAGACTCTGAACTTCGTTTCCGTACACCCTCAAATGCAGCAGCAAACCGTTCATCAGAGTTGTCCGCATCATCAAACCTTGCGAATCCAGATGCACTGAATGAAATCGCCAAACAGGCGGAACCTAAAACTCACGTCAACACTGCAAGGTTTTCGTTGAGAATAAAGATGCTTACGCCTCTCCATACGTCTCGGGATCCTTCTCGGTCGAATCCCCGACTGTCAAGAACTTCTTGTTCGGGAACATACCCTGCACACGGGAAATCTGAGACAACTTGAAGTCAAACTTGTCGTTGTCGTCGAACAGGAGGTCGAGTATACCCGCCGGATCGGACAAGGTGAGGTTCTTGCCGAAGATGGGACCACGCGTCTCTGGGAAAGAGGTCTCCAAAAAGTCGCGAAGGAAGGGATAGAGCTGGAACGGAGAGCCACTTATGTATATAAAGTTTGGATCATCGAGCGTTTGGGCAAGCGTGGCGTAGAGGTCGGGCATGCCGCTCACGGGCGTGGGGTCTTCAAAAAGCGTGGCCTTTGCCAACGCGATCTTGTCAAGAACGTGACTGACTTTGACAGTATCGTCAATATCTGTCCGGCCATTTAGCTTGAACCTAAATCAAACGTGTCATTGATGGCGTACCAGAGATAACGCCAAAACCGCTGTCGGGGGACGCGAACACGGTTGACGTCGTGGTGGCATCGTCCACCAGCTGTCCAGAAAAACTGTGCCGCTGTCTCGCACGTCCCTACAGAGACGTTCTGCAGCGCCAGCCCGGAGCTCGCTGTACCGGTCAAAACACCTGACGCGCTACAACCGGATATAGCCACCGATACCGATTGATCGCTAACCCCGCCCGCGACGAAGAGCTTGGTTCGCTCGACCGCAGTGGAGAGGTCATCTCCGCTGATCCCGAAGAGAGCCAGACCAGTTTTTATAATGTTTGTCAATTCTGTCAGAGCATCTCTCGACTGGGTCTTGGAAGACAAACACTTGCTGACTGATGAGGGTTGCTGGTGTCGTCTGCGGGATCAACGAAAGCGGCGCATCGAATAACAGGACACTGTTGGAAGCTCGGGAGTGTTTGGTCGGTAGGGCATAAACGCCAGCGAGACCCAGGAAAAGAATGATAGCTGCGGAACGCATGGTAGTATCGGCGAGGGAGTGACTTGGAGACGAAAAAGATAGGAAGGCGTTTATGAGCGCGTCAACGTCCACCAAGGGACTGAAGTGCGCTGGAAGAGAGAGAAGAGCCTCCGTGGGCGTTTCTGGGAAGTGGGCAAAGGCTAAAGCATATGCTCGGCCCCAGCGTTTAGTTTTGATGTTACCAATGTCGAAACCCAGCGTGACCTCACAACGCGCTTGGCGCTTTCTTCTCCTCCAATTTGATGAGAACCTTGCGTACGCAGAGGTACTCAGACTGGTTTATGTATCAGAAATGGGTGGCGGTTGATGGGCAAGGCATCCGTGATTGTACGTGAGCATGGTCCATGTGGATTGTCGTGATGGACTGATGCCCATACTGATGCAGCGGTCCGCGAGAGTCGTGCTTGATGACAAGAGGCGTGCCCGATCCAGATCTTGGATACTGATCCGGCCACGCGACAGCTCCTCGATCATCAACGGCAGCCTGCCGTTGACCTACCGCGCTGAAGCCGTGGCCTCGTCGATACCAAGAAGACCTTACATTGTGGCAACAGAGAATTGCTGGGGAGTGTGCTGAAAGGTATTTAAAAGAGCCTATGCAGATTAGATCAATTTAACATCGACATCTGTTGCTTCACACCATGTAGTCTGCGGCTCTGCATCCAACTTGGCCGCCATAAGCTATAAATTCAACAATGGCATTCGAAATGGCTTTCAATGATGAATTTTACTACTGACGGCGAGTTTAGGTCTTGTTCTGCTTGACCAACGCCCGTCGCCTGCTCGACTCATCGCTGACAAAGACGAACTTGCCGTGGAGATGCCGGCTTAGGGTCCTTCCTAAAACTGGGGGGGGGTAGCGTGGGAATGATATCCAAGATCTGAATCGGGCCCACCTCTTGCTTGATGATGATCGTCGCGACTGCACTTCGTATCGGAGGACGACGGCAACGGGGGCGGTTTCAATTTTTGGATATCCGGGCGTTATCTTATCAATGAGTCATAGATCAAGCGAAGGTTGAAGATGGTCCTGTTCCCCGTAGGCTAACGTTCTCCCATATGCAGAGGGCGGAAGTATCGCAGAGGGGTCCGTCACCTACATAAAAGAAGGCTTTCGATGTCGAAAACATATCTGATCCTTCTCTCCGTGCCCTACCATCATGAGCTTCACCCTTCCGTCCCCATTCGCCGAAATCCCAAGGGAGTCCCTCCTCTTTGGGCCGTCTCCCATCCACAAGCTTGATCGCATGACCAAGGACCTCGGCGGTTCAGTAGGGATCTGGGCAAAGCGTGACGACTGCAACTCCGGATTAGCTTTCGGCGGTAACAAGACGCGCAAGCTAGAATACCTGCTGTCCGAGGCTCTAGCGCAAGGGGCAGACACTCTCGTCAGCATCGGAGGCGTGCAGAGCAACCACACGCGTCAAGTAGCTGCCGTCGCAGCGAAATCTGGCTTGAAGGTGCGTCGTGCTGCGCTTCATCGATATCATTGATTAATCGCCGTGTACAGGCCAAACTCGTCCAGGAGCACTGGGTAGAATGGAACGATCCCGTCTATGATAAAGTCGGCAACCTCCAGCTCTCGCGGTTGATGGGCGCCGAGCCTCGTCTCGATGCCTCCACCTTCGGAATCGAGCACAAGCCCACCGCCGCATCGCTCACTGAGGAGGTTAAAGCGGAAGGCGGAAAGCCCTACTATATCCCTGCCGGTGCATCAGACCATCCCCTTGGCGGACTTGGCTTCGCCCGTTGGGCCTTCGAAGTTGCGGCCCAAGAGAAAGACCTCGGCGTATTCTTCGACACCATCATTGTCTGCGCCGTCACCGGTTCCACCTTCGCTGGCATGATCGCTGGCTTCAAGCTGCTTGCGAAGCTCAACCCCAACGACGCGCCACGTCGCGTTATTGGTATTGATGCCTCAGCGAAACCCGCCGAGACTAGGGCGCAGGTCCTGCGCATTGCGAAGAACACGGGTGAAAAAATCGGGCTGGCGGCGGAGGATATCACGGAGGCAGATGTAATTCTCGATGAGCGGTACCATGCAGGGTGCTATGGTATTCCAGACGAGCAGACGATAGAGGCGATCAAGTACGGTGCGCGCATGGACGCGTTTATTACCGACCCGGTGTACGAGGGCAAGAGTTTGGCTGGTATGGTTGACATGATCAAAAAGGGTGAAATCAAAGAAGGAAATGTCCTGTACGCGCATCTGGGAGGTCAGCTCGCCCTCAATGCCTACACAGATATGGAAGAGAGAATCAAAGCATAAGGAAGGAGGCTTGCCGGTGAATTTAAAATGTATTTGTTCTGGAAGATATCTTCAAGTTGCTATGCATGAAGATGCTTATGGACAGCTAGGAAAGTGAATGCAGCGATGCGCATTAATGACTTGGCGTTGAGCTCATGGTGTCACTGTTACAGAATCAAAAGACGATCGCGTCAAGATAATTTGTTCTTGTTTGTACAAGAGTTGACGATTGGGAGAAAAGGATTTGTAGAATCTTTCTAAAATGATTGTCTTCCGGTCAAGCTATTAGTCAGTGCAAGAGCGTGGCCACTGGGCTGGTATGAGAACGAAGGTGTTTATTTTACTACAAGATAACTGATATCATAGACTTTCACCTAAACGCGGGTGCATCCGGTGATAGAGGTGAGCTCGCTAGGGCAAGTGACCTCTTGGAAAGACACGCTCGGGTTGTCGGCGCCCTCGAACCAATCTGCGTCGTAAATTCAGTACTTGATACTGTGGTATAAAGTAAAGTCTCTGCTTACCGAAGCGGAAGTAGCATCCTTCACGAACAGCTACATAACAAGGTCAATTTTGTAGACAGGAAGGAAGGAAGCTACAAACCTTCGGAAGATTGTCACACTCAGTGCGGGAGGAGACGCCACCATACGTCGCGCCCTATAACAACAGTCAGACAAGCTGCCGAAAAGGGCACAAACTTGAACGTACGCCATTCCAGCTTCCGTATTGCGCAGGGCATCCTTGAGTAAAGATTCCGACACCGCCACCGGGGATCATTATATCAAATTGGTTCGAGCCCAGGTCGCCACCAGTGTTTGTGGCTTGAATGATCTAAAAGTCAACCTTGAGCATTTTCACTATGCATCGTCAACTTGAATAATCACCATCTTCTTGCCGGAGATAGCCGTGCTCGTGAAGGTCAGCTCGTAGCACGCGCAGCACCACGACGATTCCGTGCCGCCAGCAATAGACACGGCGGCAAAACCGTACGCAGTATTGTCGTCGACCGCCCAGGGTGAATTGTTCGCACAGGCGAACGCCGTGCCGCCGTCGCAACCGGATTTAACGTTTGGGTCGGTTAAAGTGTTTTGATTCGCGTCGCAGGTGAGGACAGGCGCGGTTACAGAAGCCTAGCCAAAACAGTTAGGTCGCGTAGATTACGAAAAGTGGTACGAGGGGCGCGCCTTTCCGCTCCAAGCGCACGAAGTCTTGCAGCAATCCCTAGTAGAGTAGACGGTTAGCAAATGCCAACAAACAACAACGTCCAAAAACCCGACCAGTAACGGGTGGTAGATCCTGTGGACTGCGCGTAGCTTGTTGCCGCGAAGAGCGACGCCAGTCCGAGTGTACGAATGGGAGTGAACATCGTAAGACTGCTGGAGAAGTCAGGCTCTTAGCGTCCTCCATTTATACTATTTCATACCGGTCACTATCCTCGGGGAAATAACATCATGCGATGCCTACGGGTTTTTTCCGTTTGTGAAAGTACGTACAGCTGTCCTGAGCTGTGGAGCCCGCGTCTCTAACAACAATAGCTCGCGGGGCGCGTCAAGACCCTTGCATCCGACCTCCATCCGAAGGCGGCGAGCATACGCTTAAACTGGATATGACCACGAGGTACGAGGTTGGGGTGGAGTCTGGACAAGAGTCTGACATTGCACGCTTTCCACGCTTCCGATGATTTGGCGAGGGCTTCGAGCTGTCAAATAGAGTGGAGTTTCCGTCTTGAAACTAGGCTACCTCGGAGGCACGAGGCCACGAGTACAAGAGTACAATCACGGTAAAAGATACAGAATTAGACCTATTAATCAAAGAACCTTGCAGAATGAAGTCCTGAGCCTCACCTAAGTATATTCTTGATTGGCAGTCGGACAGTCTGTAAAATGGGCGCGTCTCTGTACTGGTTAAGATTATGAACCTAGAAAACAGGCTCGAGTTCGGATGTTGAGTCTGCCGTAATATCATGCTCCCGCTCAAATCCTCAAATACCTTTCTCCTCGACAAGACAACGGGGAGTCGAGGGGGAGTCGAGTGAATCCGAGTTGCGAGCTACAGTAGGAGCTTTTCGTGTAGCGTTGATACAGAAGAAGGACACTGGAAGGTAAGATAAATAAGAATAACGTACCACACATGTACTTGTTCGTAATCATCAACACCGACAGTCCCTCAAAGTAAACGTTATACTGGCTTGTTTATGGTAGGAACTCCTTGGATAAGCCTCTCAAGCACACCTACTCCGTTGGTGGGTCGGTACCGCGATTCAAGAAGTGGGAAATAGATGAGAATTCAAGTGCATCATCTTCGCTGGTTAAGGCCATGACAGAGTAAAGTCAAAAAGGGATTCAGGGGTTGAAGGAGGACCCGTGTTTATACGTTACCTGAAAAATGCGGACAAATTTCTCGATCTGACCGACCTAGGTCAGTTCAAAATGCGGACAAATTTGAAAGTTTTGGGCAAAGGTCAGATGGAAATGCAGACAAAAATGCTGCCCGGGGTACAAATTGGGTTGAATTTGAGTAGCGCGCCGACGGCGCGCCCGAAATTTTTGGTCCCGCCGCGGCGGGAGCGCCAAAAAAGGCAATTGGCGGGCCAAAAATGCGAGGTTAGATGAAAAATGTGGACAAACTGGGCTCAGAGGCGCCGAGAGAAAATGCGGACAATTTATCCCAAAATGGTGAATTTCTGATCTAACCTCCTCGCGGTATAAACACGGGTCCTGTTGAAGGACACTAGGTTGGCGGAAAAAAGTTCTCGGCAACTTTTTTACCTGTAAGTTACCAAGGATGGCTCGGAGGCTGTGTAATTTACATGTAATTTACGATGGGTCACGTGATGGCTACGTCACTCTTCGCGCGCCAAAAAAATTCGGTCGCGGCGCTGTGCGCCGCCCTCCTTCATTAAGTAGACAGTCAAAAGACTCAAAAATAGATACTTCCTTTATTTGTGAATGGGCAGGACTCTTGATGAACGGCGGACGCTGGACGTGGCTTGGTAACCCAGGATGGAAATTTTTTCGCGCGCGCCACACGTGACTTGGGAGTAATTTACAAAGCCGCGATCTGCCCCTTGGCGTGCCTTGTAATTTACATGCATAATGACATCATTTTTACAGTAAAAAATGCATTCTGTAAAAAACATAGGCTTTTTTCCGCCAACCTAAAGGACACGCCTTGTTGCGCGTCATATCACGGGACGTGACACCGACTCACAATTTGAATTTCCCGGATCTGCTGAACTTGTTCTCTTTCTTCCATGTCGGACGAAGGAACGATTCTGTGGCTCCAGCTCTAACCCGGTCTCAGTCACAGATGCTGTAAGGAAATGAATACCAATCCAAGGTGTGCTGGGAATAGCATACAGGTCTATTGACCGTCCACCTTTTTCGCCGCGGAAACGTGAACTTGGACATCAGTCCATTGTCCATACCCGGACCGCTGCCTAAAACCTGTCTATCTTGCCACTGTTCCTAAAGGCTGGTCTACCTCTGCGTAACTCGTCCTACTCATCCAGACGATTTCAAAAACGCGAACCACTCTGAAAAGCCACGCTGCGGTTAATCGCGTTCCTTGTCCAGTGGAAGCGCTCCATACTCCCGAAGAACAGCGCGATATGAACCGTATCATTTTGATGGTTTTGTCGTCAGGTCCTCCGGTCTTCATGGGATTCCCTCCATTCCTCTGATGTATATATAAATACCCGAGTGTCCCCACCATACCCCTTTCCACCGCTTGACGCTCATGTTACCCCATACTATCATTCTCATCATGGTCATTGCCACGTCGGCACTGGCCATGAGAGGTGCAGAGCACCTTCATGATCTCGCTGGACGAGGATCAGCCCATGCACAGTATCATCGTCTCCGGAAGATTCCTAAATCTTCGCGCCACGAGCAGGCCCGCGGCCAATGTAGGGAGTCCCAGGAGGGAGCAGTGACTCCCACTCCATCCAGTACTGTTGCAGTTGTGCCTCCAACGGACGTCTCATCAACCTTCCAGCCTGCCGCCACGTCGACGGCAAAGCCATCTCCTGCGAAAGCCACCGCCACGGCTGGGTCTTTGGGTACTGCCGGTAACGGCGCAGGCTCAGGACAAGTTAACATCGCAAACAGTACGGATCGCTTTTATCTGTTCTGAACGTTATCCTGACTTTACTCTCTAGTTACTCACTACGTTGCTGGTCTCGGTGCATGCGGAAACAACAACACCGGCGACGACCTTATCGCTGCAGTAACCGCCGAACTATACGACTCCTACTCGTACGTTCCACGCAGCTTCTTTTCGCCTTTTTCCCAAGCTCATTGCGTCCGAGTAGTGGTCACACCGATAATCCCAACAAGAACCCCATTTGTGGGAAGAAGATTGCCATCACCTGTATGTGTTGATCTCCTCCAATGCATAAGATTCCCTTTTTCACATTTTTTCGGACACAGACAAGGGTAAATCCACTACCGTTACGGTCGCAGATCGATGCGAAGGCAGAGGTTGCGCAGATGACTATCACCTTGATCTTTCTCATGCTGCGTTCAAACAGCTTGCGCCACTGGACAAGGGTTTACTGGTGGGAGCCACCTGGCAATATATCTGAGAATCCTATCCCTGTCCACCTGCTTCATACTTTCATTTATGTAGACCCTATATGACAGGCAAATTGTTTTGAGAAGCAAACCATTTAAAATCTTATGGACAGGTTTCAACTTTCTCCAACTTGCGATTTCAAGATTTGTATAACCGACGTGAAAAACGAGCTCCTGTGTCAGTGTAAGTATGACGAACGCTCTATCGCCAGTCTGGCTCAAAAGTGTCTCTGTGGACTGTTGTGGGTCCCCATCGGTGGGCTACATTCCCGATGTCTCAGGTGTTCAAGTGCCTCAGTGAACAAAGTGGATTGCTTCTCCTGTACGAAACATCATAGAACCAAAATACCCAAAACGCTGCCGACGCCAATTTAGTGACGAATGCATCCAGAAATGGCGGTAAGCTGGCTCGGACAAGTAACTGTCTGGAACGAAACGCTCGGGTTGTCTGCGCCTTGGAACCAGTCTACATCATGGCATAAGTCTCTCGCCGCCGTACAAGGTGTCTTGTTGTACTTACCGAAGCGGAAGTAACATCCTTCGCGAACAGCTGTATATATGATCAGCTAGTAGACGGTAAGCCAAAAGGGAATTAGCAGACCTGCTGGAAGACTATCGCATCCCGCGCGAGACGATACTCCGCCGTAGGTGGCGCCCTATAGTACATCCCACTGAGAAAAATCGCCTGGTTCAAAAAAAAAAAGAACGTACGCCATTCCAGCTTCCGTATTGCGCCGGGCATCCTTGCGCAAACGCACCGACACCTCCACCAGGAATCATCAGATCAAAGTGGTTCGAGCCCAAGTCCCCGCCCGTGTTCGTCGCTTGCACGATCTAGACGTTTCTGAGTCTCAGCATCGCAGACACACCACACCCCGCACTCACCATCTTCTTTCCAGCGATCGACGTGCTCGTAAACGTCAGCTCGTAGCACGCGCAGCACCACGACGCCTCCGTGCCCCCGTTGATGCGCACAGCCGCGAATCCATACGCGGTGTTGTCGTCGACCGCCCACGGCGAGTTGTTCGCGCATGCAAAAGCCGTGCCGCCGTCACAGCCGGACTTGACGTTCGGGTCGGTCAAGGCGTTCTGGTTCCTGTCGCAGGTGAGAACGGGTTTGGATACGGAGGCCTGGTTGAAATGAGGTCTCGCGTCAACTACAATGATGAGAAAGATGATGGCGATACGTGCCTTTCCGCTCCAAGCACAAGACGGCTTGCAACAGTCCCTATAGCAGGTTGGAGTTGGACAATGCTCGATCAAGAGTGAGTAGAAGCCAACCAGTATCGCGTAGTTTGTCCAGTCTGGGCATAGCCAGCCGTCGCGAAAAGAAATACAATTCCAAGGGTGCGGACTAGGTTGATCATGTTGAGACTAGTGCTGCTTGGAGGATAGACGGTGCCCTTTTGTACTCCCCGTTATCACTCCGGCGAAACAAAATCAACATGGGAGGACGACGGTACATCTTCGATAGCGAGAGTGACAGGCTGAGGACCAAGTTTCGAGCACGTGTGTAGGCCTTTCTGTTGGGACGTCCACTGACTTGTGATGGACTGGGGCGATGGTCGAAGGGCCGCTGTTCAAGTCAAGCGAAATGAGTACAAAATTCACAAGTCATATTACCCCGATAATCTAGCGTGCAGCGCCAAGCAAACCATATCCAAGTTTCGAAACCTTTGGATGAAAGGTCCGAGACCCTGTGCTACATGGGATCAGAGCGCAGGAGCAGTCGGTGTTTTGAAGGATAGTTCGCGGAATCAAGTCGACATCGCGCCTCTTCCTCGCGTCCGCATGGGCAAGCACGGGACGGATGTTGCGCACGGTCCTCGAGGTGTTCAGGAGCCTAGAACGCTGAACTCAAGACAAATCCGAAATGCCCCAAAATCATGACTACAATCAAGGACCGGCCACCGTGGACCCACCGGCCAACGTGGGGCGTGACATTTCGTGACTCCCCTACCGTAGGCGGATTGGTCGAGGTTGATTTTGGATTTCCGATTTTGGATTTCGGTCTAGGGTTACGTCGCGTGACCTTCTCAACCACTTGCGCCCACTATTCGGTGTTTGCAGTCCACAGACCAGGGCTCTGCGTGAGATTACATGTGGCGCACATTGATATAGGGAATATATATGTGCCTTATTTGCCTGTCGACGACATCAGTCCGCCATGTTCGACAACACCGCCACCTGGGGAACACCGACGTCGCATACACGCTTTGGATGAGCGAAAGAAGGTGTTCACTATTCTCTTTTTTCTCGGCCTGTGTTATGAGGATGGCGCTTTGCTAGCCTGGCAATCCCGCCATCCAGCCCAATGAAGTAAGTTCAATCTTACTTATCCTTTAACTAAGCGCGTCTAATACTTGTTACCCGTGTAGTAAGACGAGCGAGGAGGCCAGAATCTTTACGAAGGTATGCCGTCCGTCGGCAGGATTTCATTGCCTTTGGTCACCTCACCAGTCACGACTAGAGTCTGAGCAGAAGGGCTTCGTCTTCATTGGTGTTCTTCATGTCGTCATTCTGCTCGCGCCTCCGCTACATTCCGTGGACTCGTCAATTGGCTGCGCGTCAGTGAATGTCGACTTTGCTAGTACGCGCCGGTCGAATTCCTGTCTACACGATGGTATGAGTCATGACCGCCAGACTCGCAAGTTCGGACAGTCAATTGAAATTCTGGACATTGGTGACCACCGTGGGAACACCTCGCTCTGCGGCGGGAGTTTTCTGGTCTCTGGACGCTCCGACGCTGAGTTTGAGTCTTTGAGACGACGCCCTGGCTCTGTGTCAAGCACCCTTTCCTCGGATGCATGACACCGTTGCTTGTAAGTCGTCTCTATATCTGTTATTGGTGCTGTACTCACGATTCTTGTAGTATAGATAGTAACACCGCGGATCCGCTGCCTGTAAGTACTTCCCACTGTTCTTTGACATTTTATTACTTCTGTTTTGTTACTTGCAGCCTGGCAGGTTTGATCGTGATACTCTTCGTTCCCCTGGTGATGGCAACTGAGGACTCTTAGCCATGTATCTCTCTTGTCCGAGTAAGTCATCTTCATGTGTGATTGAATTTTCTAATGTTGTGGCATTTCCAGAAGGTATGGGAGACTCAGAGTACTTATGTGACAGGTTTCGGAGCCTGTGTGTTTGTCTTCTCTCAACTGTGATGACTAGACTCACCATCTGCAAGATAGACTGCAAACGCTGGAACCTCGTATGCCGAGTTCGAACCGCGCTGCAATGTTAGTGTTAAGTATATCCTTTAGATTATGTGGACTGTGCAAGAACTCACCCCTTGTTGACAGGAATACTAGCTACATACATTTGCCCGCACTAAACTGACGGACCTCCATCCACCCCGAGAAGAGCCGAGTCCATTGCGGGGAGAGCAGGTTGGGGATGCCCGCCAGCAAAGAGCCATAACCGTATCTGATTGCGGAATGAGTATGTCTGCATATCAGACCAGTATCAGATATTAAAGATATACACCTTAGCTTAATTTCTGTCTCCTTACCTCGCTTAGAACACAGAGCCTCGGGAGATACAGCCCATTTCGTGGTGGAGTGCTGTCGTCAGACGCGATCAGTCAGCATCCCGATCCGGCGGCAAAGTGTTGTTGTGGTGCCTCCAGTACACCCGCATATAAATTTAGTACTTACATACATATATATTCACCATACAAATGTGCGCCACATGTAATCTCACTTGGAACGCAGTGCCCCGGTCTGTGGTAGTGGGCGCGCGAAAGTGGTTGAGAAGGTCACGCGACGTAACCCTAGACCGAAATCCAAAATCGGAAATCCAAAATCAACCTCGACCAATCCGCCTACGGTACTCCCCCGCCATTTGTGAGCAAGCGTGATGAGAAATTGCCATTTTGAGCGGACCGGGAAGTCCTCGATCACTCACCAGCCAACATGGTGCAGTAAATCGCGTCTGGCATATTGTTGGAGAGATAATATGATTCAAGCTATAGACAAAGAATGTATGTGGGTAGAAATTACATGTTTTGGATCAGCTCCGGTATGCCCTAGTGAGGACGGTGTACAACGACAGGCAAAATAAAAATTCGCACCACGTTGGCCGGTCCTTGATTGTACTTACTTACTAGCGGTGGGCGACGCATAAGTTCCTCCTGAAGTGTGAGGTGATGCATCGGCATGATGAACAAAGTACAAAGTGGTACTGGGCGGGCAGTGTGAGGGTGACGAGAAATGACGTTCGTAGGTATTGATGCTATTGATTGAAGGTATAAGTACATTGTCAATTATTATACAAACAGTAAACCATTCCGACTCCAATATTGAATCGGATAAACTATAAATTCTTGAACATATTCTCCTCATGCGCTCTCGTTATCACATCGTACTCCTTAGCTTTGGCCAACTTCTCAAGCGGGGTGGAGAGGTGAAATGGGTACCGAGCGCCATCACCCTCCACAGAGACCCAATCAAAATCGATGATCTTGATGCGTTGGCCCATGAGTAGGTCCTCAGCCTGATCTAGAATCATGACATTCGGCCGGCGCAGATCGGGCAGAATATATTTCTCGGAGTGCAGATAGTCCAACGCATCCCGTATGGCACCACGGACGTCATCAGGAAGTGGGCCAGCCCCGTACTTCTTGAAGATAGTCTCTCCGGCGACGTAATCCATGGCGACAAGCGCCCAGCCGCCGTACCCCGGACCTAGTGGCTGGTGGCACAAAAGCCGAGGCGCATATCCGCCTGCCGCCATATACGTGTGCGCGGCGGCGTTGTAGCGACTGACAAACTTGACGACAAACTGTACCCCGTTGTCGAGCCTCTCAGCCAAGAAGACTATACACGAAAGGTCCATCTCGAGGGGTTTGACGTAACGGAACTCGACGCTGTTATTGTTTTCGTCAATGTACGAGTTGAAGGATGGGTAGTAGCGATCGGAAGGGGTAGTTGGTTGGACCCCTCTGTAGTACTCAGCCAACTCGGCGACTGCGCATCGGAGGGCGAAGAATCGACGCGCGGCAGCGAGCACTTGAGCGTCGTCGTCTATGCGGCTACACGCATGCCACTCGTACCCTGAAAGACGTTGCACAACTGTCTTGTGAGGTAGAACAGCGCCGCATATGACGATCCACGGTCCTGCGATGCCTAGCAGGAACGAAGGACAGTTCGACTGCTTGAGAAGGGCATCACGCTAGGCATGCATGTGTAAGCATAGCGACGTCGAGAGGACATTACTCACCTCTGGCGCACAGAAGTACTGTGCATACAAGAATGAGAGCTGTAAGGACGGGTCCGACCCGTCGTTGCAAAGCTCACTCTTGAGCTCGAGAATGACAGGCGTCCCACTGATTGAATCGATGGGCGTCCGGGTCAGCGACACACTCGTTCCGTTCGAGTTGGACAAGTCCTCGAGGTCGGTGTCGAGTATCTTCTCCAGCAATTGTAGACACTCATTGTAGCGAGTATACTCATCGTCGGCGACGGCGGATAGTTTTCGTAGGAGCGCTGCTACGTCACGGACGACATCTTCGGGTACGTCCAGCTCAGGATTTTCAGAGTCTCTCCTGTAGGTAGCAAAGGCGGGATGGAAGAGCTCTATGGGAGGCGCCGCGGTGGGTGGACCCGGCGAGGCAAAACGTCCATCAAGGAGAGCAGAGTCGGCCGAGGCCTGCGTCTCAATGTAATTGTGGGATTTGGCAGCTACAGAGGGCGACTTGCCTTTGAGAACGGTTATCTGATGGTTTGTTAACGCTATTATTGGCCAAATGAGTCTCTGATCAGCATAAAGAGCATAACGCACTCGTCTGGAGAAGACGCACTTCCGGTGGCGTATTATCGTCGTTCTCCTGCGCAATGGTTGGTGGTACCTGTCCTGGTAGGGCCATGTCATCCAGGATAGCGATAAAGGCCATGCGGGGCAGTGGGTCGGTTCGCTTAGTAGTGAAGAATTCCTCATACGCAGCATGCATTGCAATCTCTTCCGTGATCGTGTCGAAAGGCTTAGTTGCCAATTTTCGCCTGAATGCCCGTGATGTGGTGTCACCTTTCTCGCAAGCCTGAAATATATCAGATTCTGTCTTCAAATGACATAAGAGGAAGCGCACTCGGTACAAGCTGATGCTAGGGTATGTTGGGAATATAACTTTCAAGGCATCATAGACGTTGAAGGCACATTGCTCATACTCCCCAGTGACTTTGAGTATAATGTTTGAGATCTTAAGGCGCTCAGCATTATGCTGCGTCGGCTCCTCAAAGAGTACTAGGACCGGGAGCATGAATGAGGGGGGATCCAAAGCCATGTACGCGGTGGTTAAGAAGATTTTGGATGTGGTTATGGGTGCGTTTCTGGACGATGATGGGAGTTTGTGGTCGTCTGAGGCGGCGTTGTTCGCGACTGTATCGTGTGACCGTGCTGCACCAGCCAAGTAACCCTAACCCTACGCTCTGCTTCTCACCACCATCAATATTGAGCATGGCAAAGAAAGGCTCGGATCAGGCATCGTCTAGTCGTCCAAAACGAGGGAGAACAGCGACCCGCGGCCGCGGTCGAGGCGGCGGCGGCTCACGCCCAAAAGAGCGCGCCATGACATCCGACGTTCGTCCAGACAGCGCTGTCGACAATGTATCTGACAACGACGGTGAATCGTGCTCGGAAGGTGCGTCTTTATGACTATCAGCATACAGATCCGTTGATTGCGTTGTATTCCAGATGCTGAAAACGACGTCAAGATCGAGGTTCCAGTCGCGATGTGGGTAGGCTGCCTTTGACGACCACCGTCTTCGCCGACTCACGCTTGAGAGAGATAGGACTTTGACCACTGCGATCCCCGCCGCTGTTCTGGGAAGAAACTGTCTAGGCTGGGTCTAATCAAGGAGCTCAAAGTCGGCGCCAGATTCAGAGGCATTGTTGTTTCGTGCGTCTGTTTTCCTTTATTGAAATCTCTCGACTAACTGGCTACTAGCCCGAAGGGAACTGCAGTAATATCGCCTTCCGACAGAGACATTATATTGCAAGGCGGGCTCGCTGTTGTGGAATGCTCTTGGGCACGCCTGGACGATGTGCCATTTTCCAAAATTGCGAGTCCCCATGAGCGACTATGCACGTTGATCCATTATGCGCAGTCTACGTCTCTAATCTGCCGATAGTGCCTTATCTCATCGCAACCAATCCTACAAACTACGGCAAACCGTGGCGTCTAAACTGTGTCGAGGCCCTAGCAGCTGCGTTCTATATCACTGGCTTTGATTCCTATGCCGAGAAACTGCTTTCTGGATTCGGCTGGGGAGGATCGTTCTGGAATGTCAACAAGTACGCGTCTTCTATCTGGCCATGAGTCATTATTGATTGTATGGAAGGGCATACTTTGAACAGTACAAGACGTGCAAATCGTCAGAGGAGATCAGCGCTATGCAAGAAACGATCATTGCCGAGTTGGAGAAGAGCTATGAGAATTCAAGAAGAGAAAAAGGTATTTGCAGTTCAACCCCGGTTCAACTTGTTTTTTCTTACATTGTATCAGATCAACAGCGCGAGGATGGAGAGGACCTGTTGTTTCGGAACCCCAATCACGCGTCTCTTTCAGACGAGGATGAGCCAGGTCCCGAATCAAGTGAAGACGACGAAAATTCGACACACGTGTAGCTTCATGTTCATCAATCACAGTTTCTTACCTCCGCACTCGATTGTTCTGTTCAACGTTGAACTGATATGATTGCTGTTCCTATCTCTAGATTGTTTGTTTTAAAGAAGCGCGGGAACAAAGTCAGTCACCTTTGTCAAACCTTCATTTCAGAGGGCCGTCGCGCACCTGATTTCCTTTGCCTCCAAGCTTGTCCCCTCAGGCTCTGTTCACACGTTCGTTTATCCGACAACAGCATCGGTCCGACTCTCAAGCATCTTGGTATACTGATATACCCTCATTGTCAAGGTCTTTGGACTGCTACCCCCGCGATCATATGGCAAGTCATTTTCGCGCTCTCCACCACTTTCATCCGTTCTCACAGCACGTCAGACAGGCAGAAATTCTAACGATCTTGCCCTTGAGGCGTACGTGCTCCTACTAATCTTCGTCATTTGCCGTAGAGCAATAGTAGGCCAACAGGATGAGCGATGGGGAACATACGGGTAGGAGTCGTATAGGTCGTCGGTGACTGCAGCGATAAAGTCGTCGCTGGTGTTGGTGTTTCCGTATGCACGGAGACCAGCAATGTAGTGAGTAACTAGTAGAGAGTAAAGTCAGGATAACGTTCAAACAGATAAGTAAAAGCGATCCGTACTCTGTGCGGTGTTAACTTGTCCTGAGCCTGGGCCTTTCCCGAAGACCCAGCCGTGGCGGTGGCTTCCGCGGGAGAAGACTTTGCCATGATCGACTCGGACGTGGCGTCAGCTTGGAACTTGAAGGTCGATGAGACGTCCGTTGGAAGCAACAGTACTAGATGGCGTGGGAGTCACTGCTCCCTCTTGGGACTCCCTACATCGGCGGCGGGCCTGCTCGTGGCGCGATTTAGGAATCTTCCGGAGGCGACGATGCTTTGATCCTCGCCCAGCGAGATCATGAAGGTGCTCTGCAGCTCTCATGGCCATTACCGACGTGGTAAAGGCCATGATGAGAACGATAGTGTGGGGTACTAACATGAGCGTCAAGCGGTGGAAAGGGGGTATGGAGGGGACAGTCAGGTATTTATGTATACATCAGGGGATTGGAGGGAAGGCGGAGGAACCTGACGACGAAGCCATCAAATGATATGGTCCATATCGCGCTGTTCGTCGGGAGTATGAAGCGCTTCCACTGGACAAGGAACGAGATTAACCGCAGTGTGGCGTTTTGCAGACTCTAGTTCGCGTTTTTGAAATTGTCTGGATAAGTAGGACGAGTTACAAGAGGTATGCCGGCCTTTAGTAACAGTGGCAAGATAGACAGGTTTTTGGCAACCATATGGGCACTGATGGACATATGTCCAAGTTCAGCCAAGTTCATGTTTCCGCGCGATGAACTTCGTCGCCAAAGAAGGTGGTCGAACGTCAGTAGACATGTCAGCCTCTGTAACTGAGACCGGGTTAGAGCTGGAGCCACAGATCCTTCGTCCGACATGGAAGAACAAGTTCAAGGCCATAGTCCGTAACATAGCCGTATAGTAATGAGTAAGCATATCAAGTAGGTAATCATCATCATACGCGTTACAGCCCCGGACTTTGCGATCAGAGGTTCCCCTCCTCCGTTGGGCCCCTTCTCGTTATCAGGGAGGGCACCTTTCAACTCCACCCAAACAGAGTGCCCCCACTTATCGACGTTTGTGCGGGACCCATCCGAACCGGAGATAGTCACGGTATCGTCGTGGACGGTCGACAGCGGAGTGGAATGCTTGGATGATCGTGCTGCTTCCGGCCTGAGAGTAAAAGATGCATAGTCTTCGTCTAGATCTGAGCGGTGGATGGATACCCGCCATAACGTGCCTCTGCTATCAGTCCAGATTAACGTGACATCGACATCGACAAATATCGAATTGTCCGTGGGGCGTGTACCGGGGCAGACTCAGAATAGCACTGATATGAGGTTCCGTTACTAGCTCTCTGAGAGGCAGGAGAAAGGTTGACAAGTAAACGTACCAAGAGAAAGGTTGTTTCGTAGAATGAGTATTGAACATTGTCAATGGGCGACTTTTATATGTCTAGGCCTCCATTCCCAAGGAAGACTACAGGTATGTTGAGAAGAATTTCATCGGGAAACCATGGTATTGAAATTGAGGTAGAATGATAGAGACCGAGTCTGAAATCGAGAATGCAGAGTTAGGTTTGGAAATGCTAACTTGTTACAGAAATCGGACAGTCCATTTCTGGCTTTCAAGTACAAGGCATATGCACAAATGTTAAAGCCGTCTATATGCCCCTAGCAGTAGGGCAATGAACTCCTTTCTACGGGTGAGCGTCATAAATCTGACTTGAGGCTCACCAAGACCTTCTTGTGGGCCTACCATCAAATAGAGCACCTTGTTATCTTGTTCGTATGGAAAGAATGCGGCGGGAAAACACAGCATTTAGTGTGGACGGCGGCAATGTAGGCATAGGGATCAATCATCCCACACACCCAATTGTTCCGTCCGTAGTTACACTGACCCGCTGTTTGAGGTGTCGTCGGGGAATGGAGTCACTGCGTATGCGATTAGAGATGGAGAGATATCGCAGAGACTACTTACAGAGCATTCATGACGCTTTGACAAGAGGATGGTCCTCGTACTCACCTCATGCCGACGGCGATATTTTCCGTTCAGCAGTAAGGAGGCCAGGACCGTCAAGGAGGTGCACACTCGCCTCTCAAGAGCTCTTGCAGCGTCGGAGGGTGACGTAGGACGAAAATATGCCGATGTACGAGCTAGATGTCTCGGAGCAAATCTGAAGTGTAGATAGTAAAAGCACACCGATCCCACCGAGGCACTGCTGACAGCGAAGTATCACTGAAAATAAAGTGTTAATGCGCGCATCATTAGACTATGCCATATCCCCAGATCCCAGAAGCTTTCAAGCGCAAGAAGGACACTGAACAGCCGCGTCGGGTTTGTTGGTATAGTTACAAACTTTGGGAGTCGTTTGTGTCATCTATAGAAGAATCGATTGTCGATGTACTGGGATAGTTCACTGCAAGAAAGACCATGGTGGTTGAAAGCAAGACACGTCGACATCACGTGAGCTGGTGATCCCTGTTTTCACTAAGGCCTTCTGACGATGGATTCCTTGTCAACTGCTAGGTGTGCCCAGGTGATGTCAGTGTGGTGGGCTCGGTACAGGTCTTAAAAAATCCTGTCTCGGAGGTCACCGGGGACACCGGGGTTTCTCATTAGAATTATCCCAACCTTAACACCCCAAGATGGCTTCGGACCGCTCGGTTATGCTCACCGTCCTAGTAATCCCTGAGAAGCCGACGCAGCATAACGCTGAGCGCCTTGATATCGGCACGGTTACGCTCAAAGTTTCTGCGCCGGATGAGGACTTTGGCGTGAATGTCCGTTATGCCTTAGGCCAGGCTCTGCAACCGGGCTCAATACCCCCTAGCTTCGTCTTGTACCGAGTGCGCTTCCTCTTCTGTTATTTGGATACAAAACTCAATATATTTCAGGCTTGCGAGAAAGGTGACACCACCGCAGAGGCACTCAGGCTAAAATTAGCAGCTCAGCCTTTCGACAAGGTCGCGGACGAGATTCCATGGGATGCTACTTATGAGGAATTCTTCCTAGTTACGCCAGATGAAAGCCCTCCCCGCTGCGTGGCTATTATCGCTGTCATGGTGCCACTTCGGTTACCAGCACAGGCTGGGGTACCTTTAACCATTGCGCAGCAGAACGACCAGACGCCACCGGAAGTGCGCTTCCTCCATCAGAGTGTGTTCTCCTTTTTAATTATGCTGATCAGAGACTCATTTGGTCAACAATAGCATTAACAAACCATCAGATAACCGTTCTCAACGGCAAGTCGCCCTCTGTAGCTGCCAAATCCCACAATTATTTCGAGACGCAGGCCTCGGCCGACTCTGCTCTCCTTGATGGACGTTTTGCCTCGCCGGGTGCAGCCACCTCGGCGCCCCCCATAGAGCTCTTCCATCCCGCCTTTGCTACCTACATGAGAGACTCTGAAAATCCTGAGCTGTGTGAGGGTCAAGGTAAGGACCCTCTAACTTAGTAGGATTGACGACGAGTTTGGAGAATAGAAAGCTAAGTCAATAGCGTTGATTCGACGAGTTTGTAGTACAGGTTTCGAGGCTTATATAGTAAGGTGATAAGTAACGGGCGAAGTAAGTCTAAGACTAAGTAATATATAGGTAAGACGGTGTTAGACGAGTAAGTACGGGTGGAGTAGGGGCGAAGTCCCTATGAGTAAGGTGAATCGAGTGGTTCGAGGAGGTGAGTTCCCGATCTGGAACGGGTGACCTTCACACCACCCCCCTTTAAGGACGAGAGGAGGGAGTCGTGGAGTGTAGGATCGGGATTTAAGATTGGGGCTGGTAACGGGTTGGTGGTTTAGAGACGCGACCGCTACGGGTAGTTGTCGGCAGGGCGGTCTCAAAGTGCGTTCGAGGGTTGCGATGAACGGGCGGCGGTGAAGGTGGCCGTGAGAGAGCCTCGATTGCGGGAGGGAGCGAAGGTGATGGAGTGTCGGGGAGTGCGATGTGAGGCAGGGGTTCGGAAAGAGGAGAGAAGTGTTTAGCGAGGACTGAGGAATGAGGACGCGGCGATTTGGGATGTTGACGATGGAATTTTTCAATGACGTCGTCCGCCGTTGTCGGAATGTCAGATAAGGGTGTCCAAGCACTTTCCTCTATGGGCAATCCTTGCCAACACACGAAGTATTCAAAGCGGTGACCGATCTTGCGTGATTCCGTAATGGAATGGATCCGTGGAGGCTGATCCTCTATTGAGAATGGTTCAGGTTCAGCGTGGGTATGGAATTCAGAAGGATCGTTGTATTTTTCGAGGAGAGTAACGTTGAAAACGGGGTGGAGGCGTGACAGGTAGGACGGTAGGTCCAGGTGGTACGCGGAAGTGCCGATTTTCTTGATCACGCGGTACGGGCCAAGCCGGCGATGGTCCAACTTCATTGTGGGTCGCGTCGTCTTAATGTTACGGCGTAAGAGCCAGACGAGTTCACCAGGTTGGAACTCTGGTGGAGGAAGTCGATGTGGATCATAGTATTTGGCCTGCTGTTCTTGGGCGTTAAGAAGCTCTGCACGAAGTTCTTCATGAATGACCTGAAGACGTGCCGAGAGTTCGTCGGCGGCAGGGACGGTGGAGATGTCGGAGATTTTTGGTTCGAATGTGGGGTGATATGCGAGATTAGCGTAAAAAGGAGTCTGGTGGGTGGAGGAGTTTTCAAGGTTATTAAAGGAAAACTCTGCCAAGGGAAGGTAGTCGACCCAGTCGTCCTGTTGGTAGGAACAATAAGCGCGGAGGTAAGTTTCCAACGTTTGGTTGGTTCGTTCCGTGAGGCCGTCGGTTTGAGGGTGATAGGCCGTGGACGTGCGAACGTCAACATCCAGACGTGTCATCAGTGCCTTCCAGAAGTTAGAGACGAACAGGGAACCTCGGTCGCTGATGATGGATTGTGGCAGACCGTGGTGTCGAAAGATCCGGTCTATGAATAGCCATGCGAGGTCGGCAGATGTCATGGACTCGCGACAGGGAATGAAGTGTGCGGCGCGTGTTAGGCGGTCACAAACAACCCAGATGGAGTCGTATCCATGTGACACGGGGAGTTTGACTATGAAGTCCATAGAAATGGAGCTCCATGGCCGAGCGGGAATATCGAGAGGTTGGAGGAGGCCGTAAGGCTTGTGACGAGGGATTTTGATGCGGGAACAAGTGTCGCATGCTTCGACGTAACGCCGAATGAAGGTGTTCATCCCGGGCCAGGAATAGTCGCGTTGAACCAGGTTCATGGTACGCGTGCGCCCAGGATGTCCGGCGATTAATGTGTCGTGGCGATTATGGAGGATTTCGGTGCGAAGAGCTGGGGGTACATAGAGTCGACCTTTGTGGAATACGAGGTCGTGAAGAACTGTGAAGTCGGGGTTGCCTTTGGTGATGTGAGTACGCCACTCAGGATCAATCTTGATTGCATCTTTAAACTTGATGAGCAGTTCGGAGCTGTCGATGCTGAGTGTCGTTAAAGCAGTGATGTAGGAAGGGTGAGAGAGATGAGGGAGTGTCCAAAATGATGAGATGGAGTGATGGGAGTTAGGTGGTTGGAGGATGGTTTGTTTCATGAGTCGGATGCGTTCATCCCCTTCTTGAGGGATATAATCTGGCCGTCGTGAAGGAGCGTCGGCAACGTTGGCCTGGCCAGGTGCCCAGGAGAGTTTAAAATCATATTCTGATAGAAACATGGCCCAACGAGCCTGGCGACGATTCAAGATTTGTGCGTTCATGAAGTATTCCAAATTTTTGTGGTCGGAGATAACGGCAATGGGATGTGGGGAGCCGAGGAGCCAGGCGCGCATGTCGCGGAAGTTCTCGATGACAGCGAGCAATTCTTTGTCGTGCACGTCATAATTAATTTCGGCGGGGGCAAATGCGCGCGAATAATACGCGACGGGATGCAAGACGCCGTCGCCATCCGGTTGTTGAAGGACGCCGGATAAAGCGAAGTCGGAGGCGTCTGTGGTCAGGGTGCAGGGGAGGAGAGGATTGTAATGGTGAAGGATGGGTTGTTCCTGGAACTTCTTCTCAAGGGTGTCGAACGCGTGTTGAGCAGTCGCGTCAAAATTCCAAGGTGTGTCCTTCCGAGTAAGGAGAGTGAGTGGACGGGTGATTCGAGCGAAGCCATCAATAAAGCGGCGATAGAAGTTGCAGAAGCCAAGAAAGGATTGCACGTCCTTTACTTTGGTTGGAACGGGCCAGTCGGCGATGGTGGCGAGTTTCTTGGGGTTCATTCTAATACCCTCGCTGCCGATGAGATACCCGAGATATTCGACTTCTGGCTTGTCGAATTCGCATTTCTTGGCATTGGCGCATAGGTTAGCGTCGCGCAACCTGTCAAGGACAAGGCCAACGTGGATGTCGTGTTCTTCTTGAGTTTGCGAAAAGATGAGAATGTCGTCAAGGTAGACCACACAAACAACGTCGATTAGGTCATGGAGGACGTCCTGGATGAAGTTTTGCCATGCGGCAGGAGCATTGGTAAGTCCGTAAGGAACAATGAGATGTTCAAAGAGACCGAGGTGAGTTCTGAAGGCCGTTTTCCATTCGTCTCCTTCTCGAATCCGAAGGTGACTATATGCTGATTTAAGATCAATGACTGAGTAGACCTTGCAACCTTGAACGCGGTCGAGAAGATCGTCAACGAGGGAAGAGGGTAACGGTTTTTTCGTGTGATGGCGTTGAGTCCCCGGAAGTCGACGCAGAGCCTGATTTCTCCGGTCTTCTTCTTCGTGAACAGTACAGGGGCGCCAGCGGAGGATGTGGAGGCGCGAATGTGGCCGCGGCGTAGGTTGTCGTTTACATATTCGGCTACAGCGTCGCGTTCCGTCTGTGTGAGCCGGTACATAGCTTGAAAAGGCGGTGTCTTGCCCTCTTCAAGCTCGATTTCAATGTCGTGGGTACGGTGTTCAGGCAGTTTTTCGAAATTAGCCGGATTGAACACGGTATCGGCCCATGGGAAGTATTTCTTGGGAATGTGGGACTTGTGGTCGTCGGGATCTGGCGGTACAGGATCGGGCGGAATTGGAGGATCCGTACCATCCGTCGTGAATGAGTTGATGTAATAAGAAGAGGCGGAAGAGAAAAAACGAAGATAGGAAACGGTGGCGTTCTTGGTCTGTTTGCCGAACCGTTCGGGAGTAAGGATTTTGATGTCCGGCGGTTTAGGTGGAATTGAATCTGGTTCCGCGGGAGTTGGCAATTGTTCCTGGAATAGCGATTGCTTGAAGTGAGATCCGCGCCCATTGAATTGGACTAGCGCGGCCAGGAACGAGGTACGAGGTGGTGAAGAAGTCGAAGGGTTATCGAGTTCGGTAGTGTCCTTGTCTTCCACAGGAGATTTAGCCGCGTTGCGAGCCCTTAATCTGGAAGATGTTGCAAGGATGGAAGAGAAAGGTGAGCCGGCAAGACCGAAGCCTAGGCCGATGTTCGTGGTGTTGAGTGAGGCGGGTTCTGGTGAGAGACCGAAGCCTTTCGCGAAAACCTTCGAGGGACTGGCTCTTGACAAGCCGCAGCAGTCGAGAGAGAGAGTGTTGGCCGACCAATCAATAGAAGGATTATGTCGGCGGAGCCAGTCGAGACCGAGGATGAGAGGATAGCCGACTGAGACGACGGCGAGAGGGATGGTTTCGGAGTGATTGGTGATGTTGAGGTTTGCGAGGACGTCCTGGGTGATCAATCCAGAAGCTATGGGACGGTCGTCGACCGCCATTATGGGTACGGGAGAATCCAGTCTCCGTCGAGGAAGGTTGTGCCGTGTTGCGAACTTATCCGAAATGCACGAATTTGTGGCTCCGGAATCAATCATGGCGTAGGTGGAAATGGGATTATGATTGGGAAAATGTAAACGTACAGATACGAAGAAATGGTTGGGGGAGTAAAGGTGAGAGCCGAGGGAGAATACGTAGTGGGGAGAAGTAGTCCATGATAAGAGATAATGTCCGGTGGTTGAACGAGTGTATGCGGGTTCCGGCGTGTCCTTCGTGACAGTGGAATGTGCCTCAGCATTAACCGGAAGCCTTGAGGCATTGCGAGTGCTACCGGTCAAGCTTTTCCCGAGGCGGGAGCTTTTTTCTTGGAATCGGCGAATTTCTTTTTGGCAGTGTCGCTCATGTTTGGACAGTTGATGGCGCCGTGTCCTCCGCCGCCGCAATAAAGGCAGAGGTTGTGGTCGCGGCGATGTTGATGCTCTTCAGCGGTGAGCGGTCCGCGAGGCTTTGACGTTCGGGTTGCGTCGATCTCCATGGGGACGCCGGGAGAGAGCGTGGTTGAAGGGGCAGAGGTTATGGATGGAGTGGTGGTAGTGGTGGTACTAGTAGTACCGGAGGATTTAGAAGGCGAGGTGTTGGTCTTGGCGTGGGAAGAAGTGCCTGAACTGGCGGAGGTATTTTTGTTTTGCTTCCGCTCCACGTTGCGCTCGTGGACTCTATTGTCCTTTTCAATGGCGAGAGCGACATACGCGTCAAACTTCTTGGGTAAGTCTGCGCGGGAAATGAAGGCAAGTGAGTCCTTAACTTCTTCTTTGAGGCCATTGTAGAAGTTGTCTATTTTGGTCTGCTCTGACCAATCAACGTAGACGACCATTTCCACAAAGCGGGCGGCGTACTTCGCGCAGGAGGAGGTTTGTTTAAGGGTTTCGAGTTTTCGGGAGTATTCGTAGGAGAGGTTGGTGTTGCCGAAATGGGAGCGAAATTCGATGAGGAGGTGTTCAAAGTTCACGAGGAGGTAAGATTTAAAATTTTGAATCCCACGGAACCATTGCTTTGGGGTTCCTTCAGCCAGGTAGGAATTCATGACGAGTGCCTTGTCTTCCTCCGTGGTGAGCGAGTAGCGCTGGAGGAAGATCGCGTTTTTGATTTCGGCGACGAAGGATTCCACATCGGCGGACTTGCCGGTGAAAGGCGCGGGTTCTTTGAATGTGGGTTTAGGAGGGGTACGGGATGGAACGGTTTGAGTGGGTGCGCTCTGCGGCTGCGTCTGCAATTTCTGCACGTGGCCGTAGAGACTTTGTAGGATTTGGGTTTGGGTTTCCGACGCGAGACGTTGCTGATTAGCGTTGTCGTTGACAGATGTAAACGTCGCGAAGATTTGGGCAAGTTGACCTTGGGTTATCTGAACGGGAGCGTTCGGGTCAATGGCGGGGTCGACGGGTTGTTCATTGTCGACGTTGGGGTTTGGTATGGTCCAGGCGTCACCGCCATAATAGTCGTTGCCGGACATGGGGATTACGAGGTTTACGAGTGGTTACGAGTGGTTTTAGGTCGAATCAAACTGTGAGGGTCAAGGTAAGGACCCTCTAACTTAGTAGGATTGACGACGAGTTTGGAGAATAGAAAGCTAAGTCAATAGCGTTGATTCGACGAGTTTGTAGTACAGGTTTCGAGGCTTATATAGTAAGGTGATAAGTAACGGGCGAAGTAAGTCTAAGACTAAGTAATATATAGGTAAGACGGTGTTAGACGAGTAAGTACGGGTGGAGTAGGGCGAAGTCCCTATGAGTAAGGTGAATCGAGTGGTTCGAGGAGGTGAGTTCCCGATCTGGAACGGGTGACCTTCACAAGCTGGACGTCCCCGAAGATGTCGTTCGCGACGTAGCAGCGCTCCTACGAAAACTATCCGCCGTCGCCGACGATGAGTATACTCGCCACAATGAGTGTCTACAATTGCTGGAGAAGATACTCAACACCGACCTCAAGGAGTTGGCCAACTCGAACGGGACTAGTGTGTCGCTCACCCGGACGCCCATCAATTCAATCAGTGGGACGCCTGTCATTCTCGAGCTCAAGAGTGAGCTTGGTAACGACGGGTCGGAGCCGTCCTTGCGGCTCTCGTTCTTGTATGCACAGTACTTCTGTGCGCCAGAGGTGAGTGGTGTCCTCTCGACGTCGCTATGCTTACTCATGCATGCCCTAGCGTGATGCTCTTCTCAAGCAGTCCAACTGTCCTTCGTTCCTGCTAGGTGTCGCAGGACCGTGGATCGTCATATGCGGCGCTGTTCTACCTCACAAGACAGTTGTGCAACGTCTTTCTGCATACGAGTGGCATGTGTGTAGCCGCATAGACGACGACGCTCAAGTTCTCGCTGCCGCGCGCCGGTTCTTCGCCCTCCGGCGCGCAATCGCCGAGTCGACTGCGTACTACAGAGGGCTCCAACCCACTACCCCTTCCGATCGCTACCATCAGGAAAAACCCACATTGCTATATTATCTGTAAATAGTCGTAGATAATCTCTAAAATGGTCTAAATAGTGCTAGAATAGCAGATCTCAGCATTTATGTATAAAATGTACACTTATGGCCTTCCCCCTTGCCATATTAGACACTTTTAGACACAGATTACGCATAAGTTACATCAGAGTTATACATCAATTAGCTGCTACTGTACACTTATCAATTCGTCAGTCACGGTCACAGCGACCCGAAATCGACGAAATCACAGCAGTCACAGCGAAATCCAAAAAAATCATTGGCGGGCCCCGCAGCCCGCCGCAGCTCTGCCGCGGCGGGAATTACCATATATGTATTCGTCGAAACCATAATTTCATTGGACGGTCACAGGTCACATGCCTGACGAATTGAATGAAAGTCTACAGTACTTTAGACTCATATTAGACAGTTTTATCACACAATATAAGCATAGCAAAAATGTTGATAGCATTATGAGCAGCAGTATCAAAGTGAGCTATAGTATATAGGCTATCCATTCGGGCCATTACCCGATCTATGCAAAGCAGTAATAGATATACATCTCCATCGAGGTGTCGAGTAGCCGGCCAGTGCTGTACACATCCTTTGTCGAGAGAAGGTCGGGACAATACGAGGCCCAAGGGCGCGCACCCTAACAGAGTTGTTCAGCCCGCGTGCAGAAGAACAGTAAATAGATGGCTTACCACAGATATGGCCTATCTGAGGCAGTTTGACGCGAGGGTGACAGTCCGGGATGAATCGGCGATGATGACGGGAAAGTTAGTGCGAGTACTCGGTTGCCTGAAGGTAATAAGACACATCTCAAACAACTGTCAGCTCAAGTACGGCGAGAAGATGAGTAGGTTTACCGTGGATGTTAAACAACGGTGTAAACCTGAAGGAAAGTAAGTAGACGATGAAAAGAGCGACTACGGCCACGTACCAGCCAATCCCGTTCTCTGGATCATGACTCGCTGAAATAAGTCCAGCAGAGCCTCTCTATTCGCCTAGTAATCCATCTTGAAGGTCAAAGTCGACGACAAATCAGTCGAAATGGCGGCAGCGTCAGCCTGCAGTCAGGATCTCGGGTAAAAAGACTCGTCTGTGGAGACCGTTAGACACGGTCAACAAATGGCGGAGCGGGTTTACCTTGTCCAAATGGCCAGTAAGAGCACTCTGGGACAAAGTGAGTAAACAAGAAATACTACGAGCAACGTTCACGTACCAAGTATTCCCGCATTCGAGACTCATCGAAGAGAGTGCGCTAAGCCCGCTCTGACATCCTGATGTGGTTCGTCATTGTCGCTGGCTGAGCATCGTCGTCCTTGCTTGGTCGTAGTTCCCACTTGCGCTTTGTCGCCTACCGTTCTGCCTTGATAATTCCGCCAATTGCGAGAGATACCTACGGGATATCAGTGAACTGCAACTGGACGGAGATAAGGTTCAAGTAGCGAGATTATGTGGGCATGGAACGGATGGACGAGATAGATCTATGCGAATAATAAGCTGGGATGCAGGACGATGATGAACACGGAAAGATGGAGCGGGAACGACAACAATAGACAAAGGTACGCACCACCCTCGCCTTTCTTCGCGTTCAATACGAACGCGTCGCTCTTCCTCCGTCTCGTCAGGCGGCGGCTTCAGCGCCTCATCGAGTATGGGTGATGCTGATGTCGGGTCAGCGCACAGTTGCCTGGGGTATCGGGCCAGCGTCGGCTGATGGTACGGTTGCCGTTGTTGTCGTCGCTGGCTTCGTCCTCGCGCTCGCTGAGGGTTGTCGCCCTCTTGTGATGGTTGATATCATCCCTGCTGACCGGTCAACGTCGTCCTTGCAAGATGGTCGTTGACGTGGCCCCTACCGTGGTTGTTGTCGTCCTCACTGGCCGACATTGTCGCCCTCATCCTCGCTAGACGATGTCATCGCGCTCGGCGGTGCTGCTGCCGTTATTGCTATGGCTGTGTGTAAGTCCACTTGTCATCGTTAGCGGGTACGCCGTTGTCGTCCATCGTGAGCCGGTGCTCGAGCCCGCAGTCAGATTAGGTATGGGACGAGGATGAGACGGACTTGGAAGAAAATCAAAAGTGAACATGCACGTGGTTCGGGACATCTGGGCCGAGGTCCGAATCGACGCGTAAGCGTCTGACCAAGTCACTTCTCTCTTCTCCCCACCACTCTCCACTACTGCGACCGCCCAGTGGCGCTCTGATGTCCGTCGGGCCACCTCTGGGGTGGAGATATGGACTTTGGCTGTGTGCCGGGATTACTGCTGCTGTCTTTATGACAGCAGCAGCAGTGGACATTATCAACGACGACCTCTGAAAGACGACGCGACGACGATGCCGACGACAATGACAACAAGAACGAGACGACAACGACTACGAGGAGGTTGAGGATGTGCCGAGGATGCCGCAATTGTCACCACCACCACGTCTCCCACTCCTAGTCTCACTCTCACCACCACCATCCTCAGTCCGCCCTCATGCACGGCTGAGTGTCCCCGTGCCATTGCCCGGGGATGCTCGCCGGGCATGAATGGATTTTGAGGTGGCGACCCGCGAGTTTACTTGCGAACTCGCCGCTTGACTCAACCGTCTGACTCGCAAGTCAATACGTGTCGAGTCAACGGCAGATCACGAGTAGCACAATTTCTTGCTTAACGGATTGCGAGTCATACCCAAGTTCGGCTCGTTCTAATTCTCGTAGTGATATGTATAACGTCTTATGGTGGTTGTGTAATAATTGATTATTGAGTCGTCTTCTGCTATGTTATTGCTATCTACTGTATAAAATGGTTCTAAAGTGTTCTAAATTACTTGCCACCATCCGATTACACATAAAAGGTTCTAAATAGGCAATGTAGGTTTTTCCTGATGACTACCCATCCTTCAACTCGTACATTGACGAAAATAATAACAGCGTCGAGTTTCGTTACGTCAAACCCCTCGAGATGGACCTTTCGTGTATAGTCTTCTTGGCTGAGAGGCTCGACAACGGGGTACAGTTTGTCGTCAAGTTTGTCAGTCGCTACAACGCTGCCGCGCACATGCATATGGCGACGGGCGGATATGCGCCTCGGCTTTTGTGCCACCAGCCACTAGGTCCAGGGTACGGCGACTGGGCGCTTGTTGCCATGGATTATGTCGCCGGCGAGACTATCTTCAACAAGTACGGGGCTGGCCCACTTCCTGATGATGTCCTTGGTGCCATACTGGATGCGTTGGACCATCTGCGATCCGAGAAATACATTCTGCCCGATCTGCGCCGGCCGAATGTCATGATTCTAGATCAGGAGGACCTACTCATGCGCGAACGCATCAAGATGATTGACTTTGATTGGGTTTGTGTAGAGGGTGATGGGGCTCGGTACCCATTTCACCTCTCCCCGGCGCTTGAGAGCTTGGCCGAAGCTAAGGAGTACGATGTGATAACGAGAACGCACGAGGAGAATATGTTCAAGAAATTCTAGGTATCGTAGGAATGGTTTACTGTCATATGTGTTGACTCCATAGCATCGCGAAGAGTTGGTGAATAATATGATCCTCTACGTGATGCTTTGTATGAACTTGAAGACTGGTAACTGCAACATGTCCTCAAATTCTCATGTGTTTCGTTGAATGTAACTGCGGACATAAGCGTAGGGGTTTTTTTGCAAGATGAGGACATAGCGTGACTTGGAACGGTTTCCTGGTTTCCTGTGACTTATGCAGCATTCTCTGTCAACGAGCGATCAACAACAGCCTGAGTAGAACGTCCCTGGAGCTAGGCCGCCTACGGCCTTGTACACTTACAGGTTCGACGTCAAAGTATGAAACTGCATTATCTGAATGAAATGGATATCTCTCAGCGCTTGCTTTCTTCTCCAGTATTTAATGCTTACTTTGCTTTCCACGTCTACTTCAAATCCTCTCCCGATATGCGCTGAACAACTTGTAGGTGTAGTAAGGCCCATCACGTTATCGTTGACCCCGGACCGGAGACGCCGGAGAGACTCACGTCCTTTGTGCGTCCTTCTTTGGTCCTTCTTCCTAGAGACCTCAACGAGTCACCGAGTCACCGAGTCATCTGGTGACTCGACTCGCTTCGGGCACGTCGGCGTTCGCACTCGCGTGACTCGCGAGTCACATACTCGCGAGTCTGGTCGCGGGTCTGAGTATCCATCTGCAGACCACGAGTCATCGCACGATGACTCGCAAATATTTAGGTATGTATTTTATCTTCATTTACAAATTTTTACCAACTCAAACGGACCCTTGCGTGGCTCAAACGAGCTATACGCAACAATTTCGCCAGATCCGGCGACTCGGGCCGAGTCCCGAAGCGACGCGTAAGCGTGCGATCGGGCAGATCTCCTTGAGTTCCTCCCACCACCACGACCCGTTGCTCGACTGCAAGTCGGCAACAATGCTATTGGCACTCGACTTCAAGTCGGTGTCGATGCAATCGGCGCTCGACTTTGAGTCGGCGTCGATAGGAGACGACTTAAAGTCGTCTCCAGGACGCATAAGCCCGCCACGACGACTACGACCACCCAGGGAGTGACGATTGTCGCTCCCGCTGCTCTGACGATTGTCAGGCAGCCTATAGGGTGCAGATTCGCGCTCTGGCTCTGTACCGGGCGTGCTGCTGCTGTCTCTGTGACAGTAGCATGGACACGATCTTGGCAACGGACCCAACGACGACCAGGAGGACAACGACACGATGGAGAGGAGGATGCGATGGAGAGGAGGATGCGATGGAGAGGCGGATGCAATGAACAGGCAGATGTGATGAAGCGGAGGATGCGAGCAGAGGAGGACGTGACGACCACCACCACTTCCTCCACTATCACCACCATTCCCTCCACTACCACCACCATTCCCTTCCCTTTCTACCATCATCCCCACCCCATCCTCATGCCCAGCTGACTGTCCCCGTGCCATTGCCCGGGGATGCTCGCTGCGCATGAATACTTGGGGTGTATGGACTCGCGAGTACTCGTGAGTATCCGAGATGACTCGGACTCATGGTGAGTACTCGCGAGTGGACTCGCGATGACTCGTGAGTCATCGCGAGTCGAGTCCGACGCGAGTCTGAACTGGACTTCTTTTTGCGTGAGTACTCACGTCACGAGTCGCGAGTCTGACTCGCGTCGGACTCGTTGAGGTCTCTACTTCTTCCCAAACTTATCAAGCTTTGACTTGTTCAGTTCCACTGAACACGCTCTCCAGGTACTTCCCGTCGCGTTGCTAGTGATTATACAAAAGTTCACTCCAAGTACCAGGAATACGACAATGTTTCCAGAACCATGCCATTCCTGTGGAGCATCCTCCTTCTCCCCCAAAACGCTGCAGCCGGCTAGACAAGAACGCGTTAATACGCTTCTAAAAGGGAACGACGCTCCTCGTGATGCCGAAAAAGTCAGCTTGAAGGCTCTGCTCCAGGACGCACCCCCTGCACTCTCCCATCAAGTGCTGTTTGAATCAGAAGCCTACAAAGTACAGATAGAGTTGAAAACGCACCATAGGCCCCGAAGTTGACTCTAGTCTCGATGACCGAGCCTATGGCCCAATCCGCGTCACCTTTGCTGATCAAGGCCGGCATTCTTGGGTTCGGTCGTCCCGCGGATTGAGGTGTGTTCAATGTCCTTGGAATGGGTTTTGGGCTTTTCGGCTGTCTCGCGTTTATACCGTCATTTATGAGAAGTGGTGGAACTTATAATCAGTATTCGTCGTCGGACAATCATCCGTGGACACGATCAATATAAGTACACTGACAGTGACAGCAAAGTATAACTGAAAAGAAAGTGTTAATGCAAGAATGCGCATCATTAGACTATGCCACAACCCCAGATCATCCCAGTAGCTTTCAAGCGCACGAAGGACATAGCCGCGTCGGGTTTGTCGGTATAGTTACAAACTTGGGAGTCGTTTGCCATCGAAAGGGACAGGGCCAAATACAGAGTGCATACAGTCCTCTACGTGGAACTGCGAAGAATCTAAGCAGTTCCGGAGGGTCTGGGGTGACGTGCGGTGGTGATGGTGGCGCATGAGATGTAACAAAGAGTCACGACCAGTTTCTATAGACGATTCGATTGTTAATGTACTGGGATAGTTTATTGAGGAACCAAGAAAGACCATGGTGGTTGAAAGCAAGACGTGTCGACATCACGTGAGCTGATGATCCCTGTTTTCCCTTGCGTCCGACGCTGGATTTGTGAAAACAGGGTCTTGCCCACCTCTGACGTTTTCACAACCGGCCGTTCCTAATTGGGACCTGGTGCCGTCTCTACCTACCTACCTACCTACCTACCTACCTACCTACCGAGTCAACTGCTAGGTGATGTCCGTGTGTACACCCCGGTACAGGTCACTCGATACTCAACAATGGGACAATATGAGCGCTGTTCCTGTAGTCGACCATTGACAGCTCCACTGTAGGATGGCGATCTTGGGCGTGTGCGGGATCTCGTAAGACAAGACTGCTTTGGATCTTCGAACCAAGCAGTGTCACACTCCGTTGTATAGGTTAGTCGACTCACTCGACACGGTCTACTGCTAAGCATAGGATAGAAGTTGGTAGCAAGCGATGGCTGTTTACACTGAAAATGTATTCAATTGTAGTTCAAGTATTTCGGTCATTGCCTGTTGGTATAAATTGTCGACAAGCGCACAACTTCAACCTTTCCCGAGATTATACCCTCCTTTACTTCTATAGTTTGGCGCGTTTTTCGGGAGGAAAGAATGTAATCCATCCTGATAGTGGCGTCCGGCGTGGGTTCCGCTTGTAGGTTATGCAACCTAAGCTCGGTAAGCTTGGGTAGCAGTACACCGTTACACTCTGTTGGAGTGACGATGAGGCTTTCCAGCAGTGCAATCGGAATCTCGCCCCAATGCCACAAAGCAAACGCGCTGACGTTAGGCGCTTCCTGCAGCCAGGCAACGAAAGCGCTACAGACCACCGAATTCGAGAGGATGTCCGTATTGAGGTATATGCCAAGGAGTGTAATGTTCTGCATGATCGTAGGAGCTGAAGGGAATACAAGCTCGTCGCCCGGTTGAGATTTTGTGCTCCTGGGGTGGTAATTGAAGTACAATTCTTTGAGTGCCGGCGTGTTGAACATTGGTAAAGCCGTCGTTACTCCAGAAGGATCTGAGGTTACCAGTACAAGGCGCTCAAGCCTTGGAAGGGATAACGGGGAAGGCATTCTTGTATCGGCTATATTGTAAATGGATAGCCGCTCCAGCTGGGACATTGATTGTAAACGTGCACCCTCAGTCACCGTGAGATGCTGCAGCACGCAATCATAGACTCTAATCTTCGCCCAAGGAAGGCTAAGGCAGCTGGATACAGCACCGTTCATGACCCGAACATCTTTAAGGCGGGGTGCAAGTCGAAACGGTTCTTCCACTGGCCCGCCGGAAGATCGACTAGAAGCAGGATGGATATCCAATGTCTCCAAACGTTCGAAGCACATTGTGGATAACATGGAAACGAGGCGTGGCTCTGCATCAAACCGGAGACATGACCACCGCGACGCGCTGACTTGCAGTGTAATGGAAATAATGGAAAGCTGAATGTCTGCTGTGAAGCGCCGTCACATCGCAGGGAAACACCGATACTGTGGTCTTTCGATCGGGAAAGGAATAAGGCAAGGTTGAAAGAAAACTTGGCAGTCTGTGTACTTTGCGTAGACGCGGAAGCGTGCATGCGAGAGTGGACCAGAGATGGGCAACGATATCGCCAGTCTGCGCCAACGCGAAGACACATGGGTGAGCACCCAAGGGGCGTTGCTGGAGTTCAAGGATGAGTAATGTGGGGAGCTGAGGTGCGAGGTCGGCCCAGCGGGGAACGCAATGTGAGAAGATTTCGCGCAGAATGTCGTCGGGCAAGGATCGCACGGGATGAAGGAGCTTCCGGGCATCGTCGAGATGCAATTGGAGTTTCTCGCGCTCCTCGACCAATGATTGCATATGGACACGCAGCAGATCGATCTTTTCGTCGTATTGGGAGAGCGTAGGGGTGCGTCCTGGAGCAGAGCCTTCAAGCTGACTTTTTCGGCATCACGAGGGGCATCATTCCCTTCGAGAAGCGTATTAACGCGTTCTTGTCTAGCCGGCTGCAGCGTTTTCGGAGAGAAGGAGGGTTCTCCGCAGGCATGGCATGGTTCTGGAAACATTGGTCGCGGCACCGGCAAGTACACTATATTCCTGATATTCAGTGGGAACCTTTGAACAACTGCTGACAGGGACAATACCTGTAAGGTGTGTTCCGTGGGCTTGAACAAGGGAAAGGATTAAGTGAGTCTGCGGGCCTAGGACAAGAAGCAGTCTACTGTCCAAGGACGAGCATGGGAGTGGCAAACAAGACGCGTCCGTCTCACGTGAGACTGAAATTCCTTTTACCTCGTGTTTTTCACTTACAATTCAAACGAGCATCATTGTTCTTGGCCTTTGGTGTCAATTCGAACTCCCGGGCCTGCGATTCGAATGCTATTCGTCCTAATCAACTATCCCCATGGCCATCGCTCGGCCGGACGGCCGGACGATGCCCGCCTCCTACAAATCTCCTAGTGTTCGCGAAAATATCGTGCCACTTTCCTTGTTAACGGCCATTCGCACTTTAATGCTCGAACGCGACCCGACTTGTTTTTCAACATGAACTGCCATTGACTACGCTCGACTCAATCCTCTGCGACTTCTATCTGGACAAGGAAGATACCAGCCGCACGTATAGCGAAGTACAGCCGATGCACCTGTGACTCCCTGGCAGGTCTTGGATTATATCTCAACGAGACCATAGGCACTATCTAGGCAGCGACCGAAACAGGCGAACCTTGGATGAACTGCCGCGGTACCCGAAGACTTGCCACAGGTCTGTCATTGTCATTGTCATTGTCAGCCACATGTCGTCGAAGAAGAACTGATTCTACTCAATAGATAGACAGTGTAACCGTACTATCTGGTAGCTTCGAGAATAGAACGAGGTAAGCCAATTTGTACTTTGTTGGTAATGCGTACTGACCGACATCATCTGATTACTGCTAGTTCATTAAGCGTCTTCTCCCTGTAATGACGAGTTTTTTTTTGGGAAACAGATGAAATATATCGCGGTTAACGTACTGGCGCATTTCGTCAGCGTTGTTGACTCCAGGTCAACAAGCTTCATAGAGCCGTGCAAGTACTCGACATTCGGCCGTTTGACCAGATACCACAAAGGCTTGGATATCACTGTCGGTCTCGCTCGTAGCTGTCAAACCTTCATTCGAGAGGTATGTCAGCACTTGAAACAATCGTAGCGTGAACTTGCGCACCTGATTTCCTTGCCTCCGAGCTTGTCCCCTCAGGCTCTGTTAAGGCGTTCGTTTATCCGACAACAGCATGGGTCCAACTCTGTAAGCGTCCTGGTATATATACCATAAAGTTCTTTGTCCTCTGCAGACTGCCGCTCGCGATGAAGCCCTTTCAAGTCATTTTCGCGCTTTTCACCACTTTTCATGTTGGATGGTCCGTTGTCATCGACTCCCTCACAGCGCGTCAGACCGGCAGAAATTTAACGATCTTGCCCTTCGGGGGTACGTGCTCAGTTGTTCCTTAGACTTCTACCTGATTTCTGGTAGATTCGATTACCTTCGGTATCGGGAGTTCTGACGGTAATGGCTACCGTAATGTCCTCCATGGTCTCCTCGACGCGCGCTCCAACGCAGTCAACATGATTGGCTCCATCAAGGCTGGAACTATGGCTGACAACGACAATGAAGGCCATAGTGGCTTTACCATTTCCCAACTTGCCAATGATGCGGGAACAAGATCGTCGCTGGCGCAACGCCCCAACGTCGTGCTGCTCCATATTGGAACGAATGACATGAATCTGAATTCGGACACGGCAAATGCGCCTACGAGGCTCGGAAGCCTTATCGACCAGATCTTTACCGCAACTCCGGATGCCGTCCTCATTGTGGCTCAAATCATCGCTTCGACGCTGGCTTCGACGCAGTCGCTCATTGCAACCTATAACGCTGCGGTTCCGGGTGTTGTAGCGACGCGACGGAATGCGGGGAAGAAGGTGTTGGTAGTGGACATGGGAAGCCTACTAACCAGCTCGGACATGTCGGATTTCTTGCATCCCAATAACCAGGGCTATTCGAAGATGGCGAATGCGTGGTCAACCGCGTTGCAGAGTGCTGATACTCTGGGTTTTTTTGATTCCACTCCAGGGCAAACAACGACGGTCGCGACCTCAACCGCCGCCACTACGACGTCCCAGGCTTCAACTACAACTTCAGCGCCGGCGGCCGCACAGACTCATTACGGGCAATGTGGAGGTGTGTTTTTCTGAATGCTCTGCGTGGGCCGTCGTTGATTTATTCGGTTGGTGACAGGTCAAGGATGGACGGTACGATCTCCGTTTTGATTATTACTTCCGACTTTATTGAGTTTGATTTTCAGGGACTGACGACCTGCCAATCTCCGTTCACATGTGTAGTCAGCAACCCATGTACGAGTTCTTTACTCCCATCCGTTTGACAATTGCTGACGAGACTACGATTGATAAGGGTACTCGCAATGTTTGTAGTCATTTTTAGTAATCACCGCCAAAGCGCGTTGAATCTTCGATGGAACTCCCACAGTCTCAAGCCCCTAGTCTAAGCATCCGAAATGTGGCGCCATTTCGTGCGCCATTGGATGACCGAATGCGATTACGAGGTGAGTACTACTTCATGCTTTGACTCGCTCCTTTCGGAAGCAATGAGCGGCTTTATGACGCCACTGAGCTGTCGGTGATATGACGGTTCAGAGTATGCCTCAAGCGACGTCAACATTAATAAGCCAGTAGCTTCGTCCTCAACTGCAATGTTGAGACAGCTCACCACGCTTTTATCGCTTTACAGCGTTTTGGCCACGCCCTCCAACCCTACACAGGTTGTCTTGGAGTCCACTCCGCTTGCTAGGATGCCATTACCAGCCTCGAATCCAACGAAGTCTTTCTGGATTGATAGTCCAAGAGCTAATCCTCTTGCAAAAGAGGGGAGCACAGGTCCGCTGACGACAGACGCAGATGTATGCATCATTGGCTCCGGCATGTCTGGAATTTCGGCGGCATACAGACTGTCAGAAGAGCCTGGATTGAACGTGGCAATATTTGAGGCACGAGATTTCTGTCCGTATGCTTCCTTAAATCTCATTTCGAAGTGACTTATGCTCATCAGGCTCCGGCGCCACAGGTTTATATTCACTATCTCATGTCTCTTCACCGAGTGAGCTGAATCGGATGGACAGGACGTAATGGCGGACACCTTACGCCCTTTGTTTTCCAGGAGTTCGCTAATCTCGCCGCTCAGTATGGCGTAGAACAAGCCAAGCGAGGTTTTGCCTTGGAGCATCATACCGTCCGGACTATAGTCGAGATCATCAAAGAGGAAGGACTGGAGGATCTCGTCGACCTTGTCCACGGTGGCCATACTACAATGTACACGAGCGACAACGTGGCGATATCACGCTGGATGGATTACATCGAAGCACTGAACTCTGGTATGAATCTGGAGGACGTGAAATGGCACTCCCGAGCTGAAATGAACGCTGTATGTACCGAAGCAACTTAAACCCGCCACCGTCTGACGTATGCACTGTCAGTCCTTTGGAACATATTATCCAGCAGTCACTTTCGACGCGTTCAACTTTTGGCCGCTCAAATTCGTCACGCAGCTCTTCAAGTTGGCGAAGAATCGGTTCGAGCTGACAGGCGGCTCGCTTGTCTTACACACCAATACGCCCGTCACGGATGTCCTGCCAACCTCGGACACATGGAACCTCTCAACGCCTCGCGGATACGTCTCCTGTCGATACGTCCTGCACGCCACGAACGCCTACGCTGGTCATCTACTTCCCTCTATGCGAGGAATTGATGGCATTGTTCCCCTTCGTGCACAGATCATTGCCACCAAGTTCAAGAACATCGGAATGTCGTCCTGGGCGAATGGGCTAGACGAGTATTGGTTCCCTCGCCCCGGCGGCGATAAAGAGCACCCGCTTGTCATCCTCGGTGGCGGAGCCGGGGAAAGGTTCATCGCAGATGATTCGGTCGTGAGCCCGGTTGTCGGCAGCGAGTTGAGAAAGATCCTGCCTACCTTGTTTGGCGTCGAGGAAAGAGAGCCTGAGATGGAATGGGTGAGTTTATCTAACGTGGCTATTCTTATGCTAAAGAGTTGCAGACCGGAATCAGTGGGCACACGAAAACGAAGGATCCCTTTGTCAGTAGATTTATCCTGCTCTCGAGTTTATTATTGATTGAAGGAACGTGCGTAGGTGGGTCCGTTGACATATCTCGAGGAAAACGCGGAAGGGCAATACATCACCGCCGGATATTCCGGTCATGGTATGCCACGGGCGTTCTCATGGTACGACCCAAGTTAACATGGCTTCAATGCAAACTTGTCGCTGATCTACTCTAAAAGTGCTCAAGCCGTTGCGTCTATGATTATCGCGGATATGAAGAATGAGACATGGGAACCACCTAAGTGGTTACCGGATCGTTATTTGACAAAGAACAGGGCATGACCTTGATAACCACTCGATTAATTTGAGACACTTATGTCTGTAAAGGAAACAGAGGAATGATACTACGAGGAGCGCACTTGTCTTTGCACCTGCAAATTAACACTTTGGTCTGAGGAAGAAGAGCAACTGTCTCTATCGCGATCGACACATTAAATCACACAAGAACACTACCTGAACTTCTGTTAACAGCAATGTATGTTACAGAGCGAATGTCACGACGAGCGAGAGACTGAAGTTTGTATAGGTTGTACTGTACGAAAAAGTCTCAGTGAGTAATAAATACGACGACTCAACCAGTGAACCACTGGCAAGGTAGACTCTTCTCAGGCTCCGAACTCGATCCCTTCAATCCATACCTTCCTAATATTCTTCGTATTCGAGATATTAGCAATCGGATCTCCAGAAATCAAGACCATATCAGCCCGAACGCCAGGTGCAATAATTCCGCGATCGTTGAGGCGATAGTACTGCGCAGGCAGGACTGTCGTGGCACGAAGTACATCGACTGTCGACATTCCAGCTTCCACTAGTAGCTCAAGCTCCTGGTGAAGCCCAAGTCCGAACTGAACATAAGAAATGTTCAGACCAAGGTCTGAGACGGAGTCCGTACCAGCCAAGATGGGTACTCCGGCCTCGTATAAGACGCCGACACTTGTGTTGGCTGCAGCAAAGTTGGCGTGCTCATCCGACATGAATATCGCAACCATCATGGTCAATGTGGGAGTACTAACAGCGAACTGCGCTAGGTACTGGTTCGCGAGCGTGTCGTTCAGTGGATGATCAAGAGGAGAATGCTGGGGAAACTGGCAGCCAGCCAGCAATACCATAGACTGCACGTTGTACGCTGCAGCATGGCACGCCACCGGAAGACCGTTACGATGCCCTGCGTCTGCGAGGGCGTTTAGGGTATCTTGATCCAACGTATTGGGGGATTGAGCATTCTCCGCGATAACTTTGATGAAATCTACGTCCTCGGCTATCCTGGCGGCGATCCATGCAGGCACATCATCCGGGGAGGACATGGTCTCGTTCTGCGGGTATCCGGGGAGCGACGCGTGCGTGGAGTTTTGGGAGGTCGCTGAAGCTCCGGCATACAGAACGTCTGTCAGGCCAGTATGGTTCTTCAACGACCTGCAGACCGCATCAGGCGCACACATCATGGACATGGTCGTAGTAACGCCCCACGCTGTGAGGTTCTTGAGGTCGTCGACAGACTTAGGATGGGTATGGGCGTCGATTAAGCCTGGTAGAAGGATGTCGCCTTGGCCGTCGATATGCTTTGTGTTATTGGCAGGTGGACCCGCGACGATACGCCCATCGTCAACGAAGACGGTGCGCGGGGAGAGAATCTTGTGGCCGTCAAAGACGCGAACATTAGTGATGGCGAATGCCTCGCGCTTGGGAGGCGATGCATTGCGGCGGAGGTTATTACTCCGAACGAGCTCTGCACTGTCCGTCGTAGACCTGGCGCGCAGCCCCTCATGATAACAGCTTTGTACGACGTTGAGCAGGAGGAACAACAGTAGGATGGGAAATCTGGTTTGGAGCACAAGGCGCATTCTGTATCACGATCAGATGATATAAAGGTTTAAATTCTCGACACGTACTTGCAAGTGCGAGAGATGATAGATAAAGTATCAAGATATGAGTTCATACCATGACAGCGCGTGAGTGCTTATATCGAGACGTAAGAACATTGTCCGCAGGACTTGTAGATGGCGGTGGTGCGCAAGTGGCTGAGTTACCGGCTTGATGGGCCATCATCCGACGGAGGTGTACAAGTTATGTCATAACATATTACGAGGAGATCCGACATCGACGCGACCACATGTGTGGCGTCTTCATCAACTCATCGTAGATATATGAACAACTACAGCAAGTTGTTGTTCGGCTGTTTTGAGGGTTCAAGCTCAAGCTGTGGCCTGAGGATAGCCGTCGGTATTATGAGTCAGCCACGTTCTTGACAAGATCGCGTTGGCAAAGGCCACGGTATTTGAAGAACCTACGCCCGTAAGCGGCATGCCCGACCTCTACGCCACGCTTGCCCAAATGCTCGATGATCCAAACTTTATATACATAACTTGTTCTCCGTTCCAGCTCTATGATCTTCCTTCCTTCGCGACTTTTTGGTAACGTCTTTCCCAGAGACGCGTGGTCCCAGCTTCGGCAAGAACCTCACCTTGTCCGATCCAGCAGGTATACTCGACCTCCTGTGATTTTTCTCCAATGACAGTCAACCTTACTTATATTCATTGGATGAAGAAAAATGATGACAATGTAGGTACAGCATAATACTGATGACGATGCTAGCAGGCTACTACTCCATAACTATGTCTGGGGTAAGTATCTGGAAAGTGCGCAAAAGCACTTGGAAATCGTCCTCTTCCGTAATTATAAGATCGTCTAATGTGTGGCGCGGCCGAGTCAAAAGTTCGCTAGTTAGCTGCGGAGTAGGGTAACGTGCAGTCCCACATACTCCTCCCCAGTCGTAGTCGACGACCCTCAGTTTGGGCAAAGTCGGCGTACTGTCCCATCCAGGTGGCGCGAGAATGTTTGCTGTCCTGAGGTCACCGTGTACAAAACCTGCCTTGTGAAATGTGTCAGCAAGAGTCCTTATCTGTTCCCATGCAGCGAAGCGCTGTGAATCAGAGAGTTGCAGCAAATACAAGTGCATCCAGCCCTCGAGGAATTCCATTACAACGACGAACCAGCCCCCTGATAGCTCTTGATAACCCAACAACTGGGGCGCATGACCAAGATCGTGACAGAGGGTATGAAGCGCTGGGGAATATGAACGCGTGAATTTTACAAGGACCGTGGTTGAACCCGTCTGTGCGGTAAACAAGAGTCGGTCGTCAAGACTCTCGAAACGATCGACGAGTTTGAAGGACATGTGCTGGTTTCCAGGCGGATAGGACTGGCACTGGTCGATCGATGGGAATTCAGGGGCAGGAGGGGTGGTCGAGGTGACGGCTGCGCAGATGGAACGGGTTTGACTATTTGGAGTTGTGGTGGTACCATGACAGCGATAATGGCCACGCCGCGGGAGGGCTTTCATCTAGCGTAACAAGGAAGAACTCCTCATAAGTAGCATTCAATGCAACCTCTTCCGCGATCGTGTTAAAAGGCTTAGTTGCCAATTTTCGCGTGAGTGCCTCTACGGTGGTGTCACCTTTCTCGCAAGCCTGAAATATATTAGATTCTGTCTTCAAATGACATGAGATGAAGCGCACTCGGTACAATCTGATGCCAGGGTACTCTGGGAATTTAGCTTCCAAGGCTGCATAGACGTTGTAGCCACAGTCCTTATACGGCCCAGTGACTTTGAGTGCAGTGTTCAAGATATTAAGGCGCTCAGCATTTTGCTGCGTCGGCTGCCCAAAGAGGACTAGGACGGTGAGCCAGAATGAGGGATCCGAAGCCATGTTGGTAGAGGCTCGATTGGTGCCGTATTTAACGGCGGAGTTTAAATTCTTGTCCTGTGTGTGTCCGTCCGACTCCAAGAAGGTCAATGACAGGTAATCGTTCTACCAGACCACACGGATGGCTAAAAGATCATTTTTCAACTCCAGCTGCGAGTTCGTCGCGTGGGCGCCATTGTTTGCCAAATCAAAACTGAATAGATCGTCAGCCGATGTCCAAGCTTCAAAAGCATATCGTTTTTGACGGCGTGTCGTGAAAGTTTCAACGAACCACCTCTGCATGGCAGCTGAATTGACTTTGCAACATGTTTTCCGAGAGCTTTGGCATACGGCAGGTAAGTAGTATGAATATCAACTAAGTATATGTGGCGCCTAACCTTTAGCGCCCAGCAGGTGTCGCCGATACTGCTGCTCCGAAACCTAGGCTGCTCTCTTCTCAGTCACCCAGCTTACTGCCGCTGGAATCACTTTAACGCGCAGTGCCCTTCCGTCCGCGACATCTCGGGTACACTGCACGCACAGATGGATGCTGCCTGACGCTGACGCTCCTTACCAGGCTGGAATACATAACGCTGGTATGAAGGGCAGAACTCAAGAGTCTTAACCGCCGCCCTCTGCACCAAGGTCAGTGCAGTAACCGGCGCTCATTGATTTCGACAATTTAACAACTTGAATCCAGGAAACCTGTTTATTGTCCAGTCTCGTCGCCTAATGTATTCCAAAACCTGGGGGACGTCGATTAGCTTACAAGTCTTGTAGTCGCTAGCTATGGCAAGAGCTTACGCGCATCTTTCCAACAAGGAGTTGGAAGTGGTAAATTCCTCAACCAAAGGCTCTCCGTCCTCCGTCCTGTTGAACAGCATCTCTGTCTACTTCCATTGAACGCGTAGGGATCCCACGCAGGCGTTATTGTCGGCTCGAAGGTATCGTTCGGATCCTGGCTCGAGACAAACGCGGTAAAAGACTCCGAGAATGCTTTGACGAAGTCTGCGTTTGTAAAGTCTGGCGCTCCAATACTGTCGTTGCATGAAAACGCAGTACTATGTAATCACGAATCCACGGACGTACGATGGAAAGTAATAAAAAACGTCACTTCCATGTGTTGCGGGAGGTACAGCATATTGCCCCTATACACGACGGGGAATTAGGCGCGTCAGGAAGGAAAGACCATGACGTACTTTGAAGGCATGACCGTTGAATGCCTCCAGGAGGTAATATGTAGGGCATACGAAGATAGCTGCAAGGCGCTGAGTATCAGTGTTGGTTTCATCATCGAGTCGGAGGATCTTACTGTCATTCATGATGGCCATGACTTGATCGATTGGGCTACCCAGATTCGAGTAAAGAAGCGACGCCCTTCGAGGTTCTCTGGACTCAGCATAGGGAAGAGCTCAGAAAGATAATTCGATACAACAACGGTGTCTGCTGTGCTGGCGTTTACGAATGGCCCTCCTTCGTCGGTGTTTCGTGACAGCCAGTAACGTTTTCTGCAAGGTTGCTGAATTAACATCCGTACGTCAACGGAAAACAAGAACCAACCGCGTTGAGTTTACGTTGTCTCAGAGCCTCGATTGGACGCTTGCGTAATGAATGTTCCGTCGACCACTGGTACGAAGACAAATGTGCCAAAGAAACCGGCGACGTTGAGGGCCGAATTGATATTTTCAAGGCTTGTGGAGTCAACCTGTCGCAAACATTCCAAGGTGTCTTGGGCGGACGAGCAGCTGCGGATGTCGAAATCAGGAAACGTAACGTTATTATGCCGACAATGAACATACTTAGCACTGTCAACGACATCGTTGTAGAGTTGCTATATTGGCATGAGCAATCAACATCGTTGTACATGAGACTGTGCGCTCACCTCAGGAATCACATCGTTGTAGGAGTATTGAGATGGGAGGAATGTCGAACTCGTGATCGCTCCTCTGAACAAGGGTGGAGAAGTTTTTCCGTCGTTCGCTCACCTGCTGAAGGACAGACCCCGCGCCTGTACTCGCCGTGAACCATAACAAAGGTCTGCTGTAAATAGAGCGCATACCTGCTGATTCACCCCAAATTGTTACACGCCTAGGATCTCCGCCGAATTTACTAATCTTGGACACTATGAACGCACGTCAATCTAGATAGAGGGAGCTCACTGACATGGGTATTAGTCCATTGTAATGCGAAATGCTGGTCAACTGTCGATGCGGGGCAATCAGCAAAGGCGTACTTCCGCAAAGCATAGTACGCCAACGCACGTAAACCAGAATGAGTGCTCCACGTCCTTGACTGCTTGACAGCAAGGAAACCAAAAAGCCAGTCGATATTGTATAGTAACAGCGACGATTTGTCCAGACTCGCGAACAAGATCATCGCCGGGGTCGCTTCCACTTCCGGCAATATAACTAATCCACTGACGTGATTAGCCAGCAATGTATGTATAGTCAGAGAGGCCTTACCCGCCACCGTGAATCCAAACGACGACTGGCAAGAGCTCCGTTACATTCTCTGGGTCCAAAAGACCCGGTGTAAAAACACTGTTCAAGTCGCGTCGCATCATACCGTCTTTCAACAAGAATCAAGGCATATACCTGAGAAAGAGGCAGTCTTCTGAGTTCGTCTCGGCAGCGCGCCGGTCGACGTCAGCGTCGACGCCAGTGAAGGGATTGGCGGCGGCCATGCCACCACCACTCCCGCCCGGCCAGAGCTCCGTTACATTCTCTGGGTCCAAAAGACCTGGGGTGAAAACGCTGTTCAAGTTGCATCGCCTTCTTTAATCAAGAGACAAGCCATATTCACCTGAGCAAGAGGCCATCTTCTGAGTTCGCATCGGCAGCGCGCCGGTCGACGTTCTCGCTAGAGTCAGCGTCGACGCCAGTGAAGGGATTGGTGGCGGCCATGCCATAGCCACTCCCTTGCAGACACGCCGGCCCTAACGCAGTTGCATTCTGAACGTCGGGCACGGTCTCCGGAAGCTGTGGTTCTCGCCACCTCAAAGGACCTACGGAACACGCATAAACACAGCAGTCTGAGTATGGAGAGGAATCTACTCACCCACAGGTGGCGCAGCGTAGCGCATACCACGGAAGGCGGAAATATTGGAAGCGAATGCGCCTTGATATTTCGCATAGCCCAAGTCTACAATCGGAGCGCTGTCTTTCCCCAAAGACAGAGGGGAAAACAGGGATATTAACACGAATAGCAGACAGTACAGCATACTTAAGAGCAGGTGGGTACTACGTCGTCTGCATTAAATCTGATGAGTGCCTGGGTATTTAAATACTCGAACGCGAATCTTACCTCATTGCACGCTGTCAACTGACCGTTCTCCGGCGGCGGTCTGGTGAGCGGTTCTGGAAGAAGAAGACGGAACAGCTGCCGGGCGTGTTCGTGGCCCATGATTGAAATTCAATATGCGATATTCATGCCATAGAGACCAGGCTCCTAAACCAGCCGTCGCTAGCGTTTGATCTTGCGCAATTTACCGCGAATGGGAAGTTTTGACACGGAAATTCGTGCTCCTGCCGCGAGGAGAACCGAAGACATCAAGAGATAGACTACTAGGATGGCTTGTACCGAGGTTTGATACCATGACAATGTACCTATTGATGCCGATGCACTTCACGTTAGTTGCATTCCTCTAATGCGATGGCGGCGGCGAACTTGCATTGTCCGGGGCTTGTAAATGTCCACCTCCTTCAGCAATCACCCTGCTCAAATGCTCCTCCAGTTCCCTCACCCTCCATTCCGCCCTCTCCCGCCACATCCTCCCGTCCGCCACCTCTGCCCGCAACACCTGCATCTCCGCCTCCCGAACTCCGAGTAAACTTGCCCTCTTCCTCACGTCGTCATTCGTCAGTTTATCCTTCTCCCTAAGGAACTCAGCGGTCTGGCGCCACGCTTTCGCGTCATCTTCCAGCCACGCGACGCGCTTCTCGAATGTGTTGCGAATGAGTGCAAGACCGCAGATACTTGGGATTGGAGGGTCGTGTTGGAAGCGGCGAGTTGTGCGTTTTCGGAACGCAGTTCGCCGACATATGTGGACGCGGCTTTGTACTGGTCCTGGAGGAAAGCTTATTTGGGTGTCCTTCTCTGTGAGCTGTTGCCGTAGATTATCGGCTGCCTGCATTAGAAGCTGGATAGTGCGTTCCGCTTCAGTAAAAGGACAGCAGGTTCCTAAGGTGATACTAATAAGTGACTAGGTCCAAGTCATGAAGGTGAAAAGGGACAATACTTGGGCTTCCAGGTTGTGCTTCGTCTCCTAGATGCCGTTGAGGCTAGTAAAAAGAACGAGTATAAAATGTACCTCTTCTGCATGTTTGTTCTCAAGATATTGGACGTCCTAGCAAGTATCGTTACTCGTTAAATTCCCCTTTCATACCGAAAAAGATACGTACTATATTCATTTCCTCCTTGTCTTTTGATGCCGCCAGCTGTGTCTGTGTAGAAAGAGAGGAGGTTTCCATGTGTTAATCAGATTTCCCGGTAGCCACGTATTGAAGGGGAAAACGCGTTGATGGACGTTCAAGTTTAACATGATACGTGATGTGACTGTAACACTTACTGCCTTGGCTCAGCACCACCGTCAGCACCAGAGCTCCACGCATTGTTGCAATAATACACGGCGTGGATGAAGCGAAACTGCTCGTACCGCCTTGTTCCGCAAATCGGGAGCTTTGATGGATGAAAACAACGGTGAACATCTTGAACAAGAGCATCATGGCGTTAGTCAGCGAGCTCTTATGTTACTGTGGTTTAGGCACATCACGACGTTGAGTACGCTATTGTCTTTTCTCGGCGACTACATCTTGTTACCCTTCAGTCCGACTCTTGTTCTAGCTTGTTCTTTGTACGGTAACAAGGCCTGGGAAAATCAGCGCGCTTGTTTCCCAATTCTCGCAAGGGGACTTTTTTTGTTCAAGACAAGGGCTTGTTCTCTGGATATCACTATGGATTTAACCCGTCTATTGTGCTCTTTTATTCTACAAGGCGCACTGCCTTGTATAAAGGCGAGAAGATTCGCGAAGTGGATCCTCAGTATCCTACTAGACTTCCCCCGCCTTTCACCACTCTCAGCCTGCTCTACGACATCTCTCATCATCGACACTAGACGACAATCATGGCATACTGTGCAGCTCCTTCACCTTATATGACTTCTGCCAATCCGTTCTATACTGGTTATACATCACAACCCAGCACACCGTGCGGAAGATATCCCCAGGCGGGATGTCCTTCCTATACAAAGGCACCTACACAGGTCGACTTCTCGTTAGGCTACAACAAGCCGCCGACGTCTACGGAGCTACACAACTTGAAGTGCCAGCTCCATGCTCGTTTGAACGAGAACAGAGTCTCGAATATGCCCAGCGGCTTCCCCTTCGTATACGCTATGAGCTCACGAGGCGATTACTCCAGATCGCGGTCTACGCCATACCAATTCGAGGAGCACTTTAACGTTCCGACCGCCTCTGGTTACTCGATACGCCGATCTGTTGTTATTCAATTCTCTGGTCCCAAAGTACCTAATGGACCCTCGTTCTGGCGGATACACCACGTCAACGCTGATCGCAAACTGCATCCTCGTAGGTCCCCACTGCAGTGTATCCTTGGCTAGCAACTAACGGAACGTCCACTAGAACAAAATGTTCCCTTTGCCCAAGTGCAGCTTCATCCTGAAGTCATGGCGACGCGTTATGGACGCTGCATCGAAAAAGATTCGAGAATAATACTGCGCGCTCTTGCCTTGTCTGTGGAGCTCGGTGTTCTAGTGACCATCACGACTCAAGCAGCGCTTGAGAATCGACCTACGAAGCGCGATAATATTGTGTACGTTGGCACGACTGCCAGTGGCATCGCCAGTGTCATATATTCTACCCTCTGCTAAGTGAGTTCTCCGCCGCCACAAAATGAAGGGCATCAGAAGCTGACATCTTACCAGTTCCTCAAACAATAAAATATAAAAGACGGCCTAATCTCACGACTCCTTGACGCCTCATTTTGCATAATTCACGTTCTTTTTCTGCTATGCAACGATTTGACACGCCAGACATTCCTCGCATGACTCGCATTGATCACGCACCTGTACACTTTATTCATAGATTTATTACCTTACGTCCACCATATTCACGCTCTTATGTTTCATTTACGAGATAGATATCTTTGACGAATATCACGCATCTTATCGCCAGCCTGCGGACTATTCAGTAACTGTGGCGCACAGCATCGGCGAAACTTCGAGGAGATGCCGAGGCCAAACAACGTAGCCGCTGATGCCAAACAATGTATCCTATCCCGCAACCACCACATACGGCCGGGACCGCATATAAAGGTCATTTTCTACTATATTTTGCTCGTTATTACTGACGGCGACGAGCAGGATTACGACCACGCATTGAAGCGCATCAAATACCATGTCCGGTCGAGGTGCAGGAAGAGGATCGCCACAAATGGGAGCACCAGCCGTTCATGACGTTGCCGGGCCATCATACGCCGCTGTCGACGACGGACTATTATGCGTTAGATCAAGGTGCGCATTGTGCGCGACTGTCGCAGTCTGTGCTGATGCAGAGCAGGGAATTCGTCGCCTAAATTCATTCGCGCATCGACCTGGGCGTTCCCGTACACGTCGCGTCTCGCATCGGACTGCAAGATCCCTTTAGCCGCCGTCTTCCAGCCTTTCGCCGAGCTCGATCCACGAGAAGAGCCCGTGCCGCTCGTGGAATCTGTACCTGCGCGCTGTGAACGGTGTCGAGCGTATGTCAATCCATGGTGTCAGTGGTTAGCTGGCGGCGGCAAGTGGAGATGTAATCTTTGCGGACACGACACAGACGGTGAGTCTCGCCATCTCTGTAATCTTCCTTTTTTTTTGGAGGACGCAGCTACACTTTTTCTGTGTGATCATCGTTGGCGTACAGCACTTTGTCTGTTTCCCGCCGCCTCAGATCTGCGTGTTTGTTACGAGGACATTTCAACCTCGAGACCATGGAAGAATGCATTTACGCACGAACAGATGCCCAGTCTGAACAAGTTCAATGCCGGTACCACCAGCAAGAGAGTTCTAGTGGGGTGGGACTCGCCTTGTTAAAGGAATACCCACTAGAACTCCCTTGCTGGTGGTACCAGCATTGAACCTGCGACTACCGGACTGGTGATCTACGGTTCACCCATAGATGGGTCTCAAGAACCACTTGCCCATGTGTCCCCCATCTCTCTCTCTCTCTCTCTCTCTCTCTCTCTCTGTAATCTTCTTCTCATGGTTTCTCAGTGTTACCGGAGTATTTCTGCATGCTTGACGGTGGCGGACATCGACTAGATCATATGCAACGCCCAGAGCTGCTCAAGGGAACTGTCGACTTCAAAGTATCGGACGAGTACTGGGCTTCGAACCCTCCTGCTCACCTAACAAGACCGTACTTTTCCATCGAACCGCCGCCTACAGGTGTAAGAGAACCAAAGCCTATGCACTACATCTTTGCTTTCGACGTCTCGCACGGTGCCGTTGCATCTGGTACACTTTCCGCTGCTTGTGGTGAGCTCATGGACATTCTGTATGGCAACGACGCGTGCTTTCCACCTGAAAGTCAACTCGCTATATTCACATTCGATCGCGCCATCCACTTTTACGATCTCATGTCAGACCAGGACGCAATGATGGTCGTGTCCGACCTCGAAGAGGTTTTCGTGCCATTCCACCATGGTCTCTTCGTGTCACCAACAGACCGCGCAGAAGCTATAACAACTCTGCTGCGGAGTCTTCCCACACGGTTCGCGGACACGTATGTACCAGAATCAGCCCTGGGATCGGCCATACGCGTTTGTCAAGCATCCTTGGTGAGAATTCTTGGATATTGTGCGATCATACTGTGTTCACCGATCACAAGGCAGGGCGTGGCGGGCAGGTCGTACTCTTCCAAAATGTCATTCCGCAGATAGGCGATGGTTCTCTCGCTGGTCGGCCACCAGAATCAGAGATGTATGAAACGGATAAGGAAAAGAATCTCTATAGACCTCGCGATCCGTCGTGGACGAGTATGGGTGAAGAGTGCGCTGAAGAGGGTATTGGAGTCAGCATGTTCTTGACTATGGACAAGTACATCGATGTGGGATCGATTGGTAATTTTGCTATAACAGTATGTCACCCCGATATTGACTGTTTCATAGGAATTGTCGCTTCTCTTACGGGCGGCCAAATCTACTATCTTCCTCGTTTTGACGCACTTCGAGATAGTATCGTTTTCAGATCACATTTGCAACGTTTGATGCGCCGTATGGTCGGGTATAATTGTACTGCCCGTGTTCGGACGTCGAAGGGTAAGCTTCCCTCGGTGTCAGAGTCTGTACTGAGTCTCGAATCTGACAGGTATCCGGGTGTCTGAATACTACGGCAACTTCCATCAGATATCACCGACAGACATGGAGTTTGCCATCTTAGATTCGGACAAAACATTCACTGTTACGCTGGAGCACTCGGGTTCTCTTAGCACTCGAGAGTCTGCCTATCTGCAGTCAGCAGTACTATACACGACAGTATCAGGTGAACGTCGTGTGCGGGTATGCAACCTTGCCCTTCAAGTCGTGGAATTGGCCGCGAATGTCTTCAACTATGCTGATGCAGAAACGGTGGTCTGCCATATTATGAGGAAAGGTGAGCAAAATAGTCGCGTTGTACACAACTGCCAAACTAATCATTTCGTCAGCTATCGCGCACACCAAAACCACCAAGATGCATGAAATACGGGAAGATCTGACTGAAAATGTTTCTGCCATACTGCTAGGATACCGAAACAAATGCGCTGCGTCAACAGCTGTATCACAGGCATGTAGTCGACCGCTATTGGACTACTTTTTAACCTTCTTGCAGTTAATCCTCCCAGACTCTTTCCGCGCCATGCCTGTCTTGACTTTGGGAATCCTCAAGTCGAAGCCCATCAAAGGTTCGCATTATGTGGTCACTTCTCATCTTTGCTAATGAGTAACCCCCAGTTGGCAACGTCAACTCGGATGTGCGAAATTACTACTCACATCGACTCATGTCCACAAGCGTGCGACAAGTGATAGAGTACCTGTATCCACCGCTTATAGCGCTGCATGATCTGGACGCGACGGCCGCTGTACCGGATCCTGTGACGGGAAACCTTACAATACCTTCACCGATGAAGAACACGTATCAACAGATGAACGCAGGCGCGGTATACCTAATAGGTGATGTGTGTTGTTCTCCCGATGTTCGTTAACCTAATCGTATGCAAGATAATGGGGAGTGTACGATTATCTGGGTAGGATCCAGCGTGTCGCCGCAGCTTCTTCTGGATTTGTTTGGCGTGGATGACATCCACCAGCTGAATACTGATATCGTGCGTTGTTCGGTGCTCGTATGTTGAACATCTCGGCTGACTCGGTTTCAGACGGAGCTTCCAGCACTGGAGACTCTCCTCTCGACGCAAGTGCGCAACATTATAACGTATCGCACGATGAAGCGCGGTTATACACCCAAATTATTCATTGCGCGGCAAAACCTGGATGGGATAGAATTGGAGTTCAGCGATATGCTGGTAGAGGACCAGAATAATGGGACGATGCCTTACATTGACTGTGAGCTCCTTCGTTCTCGTCGTGAGATATCCTCTCTAATATAAAGCAGTCTTGATCGTGGTGCATAAGCAGATAATGCATGCGGTGAGTTCTAGACCTCCTCGGACATTATATGCGACTAACTCGGTGCTTTGATAGCTCAATCAAGGCGACATGTACGAGCCTCGAAGTATGCGATCGGCCTGGTGATCGTGTTGTTGTGGGTAGTGTATTACTATGTTGTATCCATGCTGGGTGGGATATCCTACAGATGTATGTTCATTCTGAAGGTATAGACCGGGAGCTTCTACTTCATGTCCGGTGCGTGTTGGACTGGATGACAACCTGGAGTGAGCACCTTCGAAGGACATTACAGCATTTACATAAGGTCACAAGAATAGCGTTTTCCGAGCCCATTTATTTTTTCAACTTTAGTACAGGTTCACGCGTTCACGGCTCCCCGCTGTTGTCCACTTTGAACACGAACCACCACTTGTCGTGCATCTTCTGGACTTTGATCTGGCCCCATTTGAATTCCAAGTCGTCCGCAAAGTCCCATCTGACGCGCGCTAAGGGTGTAAATCAGGAGCCGGTTGTAGATGCCATACGGAGAATACCGTACTGGCGGTCAACGTGAAGCCCTTCCCTTCTATGATGACCTTCTTCGGCAGGGGTAACACGGCGTGGCCAACGATTAAGCTTTCGACGACCTTCTGTGGTACGTTGCGAGTGGTCAAGGTCGATTTTTTTGTGGGTACTGACCTCGATGTCTTGCTGCGCGCGTGTGAAGGCGTGCTGCTCCTCTTCGGACGCGTCTCTGTGTACTTAGACGATGAGACCGTGCACGGGCTTTTCGATGAGACGACTCACCTCGTTTCCGTCTTTACCCAGACCTGGGCTACGTGTGGGAGCTCGAATGCTCCCTGGGGTGGGAAGAAGATGAGCGTAGAGCGGTTGAGCTGAAGCATTTTGTGGTGGTGGTGGTTGACGCCAAGGAGGTGCGAGTTTGCCGTTTATGGACATGACCGCCGATCGTTCGTTGACACATGATCAAGTTCCTCGGAATCGATACCAGAGTTACAGTATCAAGTCTTCTGGGCGCTTACGCGTTGACGTGATTCATATAACTTTTGGCCCTGACCGGTCTGTTCTTGGTGAGAAGATCTATTCTATGCGAGATTCTTCAGTGGCATATTTCGCTCTTTAGACGCGCCAGCACCAAGGCTGCTCTCGATCGTGGTCTCTTCCCTGTCTCGTTTCGAAATGAGTGTGGAATGTACTTGCAGCCTGGGCTTCATCGCAAACACTTGAACGAGCGCGAGGCGTCAAACGTGGACCTTTCGTCCACGCAATAACAGGAGGTGAAGAGTGGTGGGACATGGTGGGACATGTGGTCGACTTTGTCATACTGAGTTACTAGCGATCTTTGACCTTCCTTCCTTTTCACCACCGTCTTCCGTCCAGGGGCTTCGTCCTCGGAATGCGTCCCAAACTGGAGGTATCCAATCCAACTTGCGGGTGTGTTCGGATCGTGGCGCATCGAGGTCATGCCAAGTTCAAAACCTTAGATCGCTTTTTTCTCAGGAGCTAGGCGCGAGGCAGCAGGCATGTCAAGGGCGAAAAACGCGGACCGTGCTTCGAAGTAGTCGTGTTCGGACGCAGCGTTCCTCCATCTTCTATTCAAGAGGCAACCGTCATCTCCTGCTCCACTTCCTAGCAGCTGATGACGTCATAGTAAGCATGAAATTGCTCGAATGTTCGAGCGAACTCGATGGATGACGCAGAGAAGAGACTGACACAAACAGATTCCTGTCGTCTCTAGATCCTCTACGGGTTTTTGACCTTTTATTGTTCTCGATCAGAAGACCAATCGTCGAGTATCCGGGTGCAGCCTATTGATCCCTTTTCTTCTAATTTTTTCCCAATTCCTGGTGAGCACCAGACATAAATCTAGACATTGCGCTCTCAATATCTTAGCAAGCAAGGGAGTCCTCGTGGCGGAAGAATTGGGGTGTGGTATTTATGCCGCTTCTCACGTCGAGCTCACCTCAGAACCAACACCAGCCATGGCCGTATCAGGGACATTCCATGCGAACGCTGACCATAATCGCACGCTCGGGCGGCCAGACATCGTGCTTTCGTCGCGGGATCACGTTCTCTTCTACGCCCACACCCGCGTTCTGGACGGTGCCTTCTCCTCCATTCCCGCATCGTCGCCCGTGCCCATCCCCGAGTCTTCGGGCTGTGTCAACATCCTCCTGCACACCCTCTACAATCTTCCTGCCGAGCAGTACAATTACCCGCTTGAGGCGCTCCTTGATGCGATCGAGAAAATGTCGCGCTATGGCATCGATCCCAAGGCCATCATCGTGCCATCCAATGCGCTGTATAGGCTGCTCACTCTGCACGTCCCATACCAGCCGCTCTTCGTGTATGCCGTGGCGGGGCACTTCTCTCTAGAGAACCTCGCCGTGCAGATATCAGGCCATCTGCTGACGATAGAGCTCGAGAGCATTTCGGAAGACCTCGCAGTTCTTATGGGGACCAGTTACTATCTCCGCTTGTTCCTCCTGCACGAGAACAGGATGGAGGCGCTCCAGCGTATTCTTAACGAATATCCAGAGCCGCCGCCTCATAATCCATGCAACGCGTTACCGGTTTCTGAGGGGAAGACGGCCTGGATAGACGCTGGGCTGGATATGATCACGAACGACGTGAAACCGAGTCAGTGTTCTCGCGTTTTTTGGGCTGCCGATAGTATTAAAGGATCGTACAGGTCTTTCCCCGCAATATATGAGAGGATGCATTATTCCTTTCGCGCGGAGCATCACTTGCGTGACGTGTGCCACAGTGTTTGAAAATCGCCTCACGGCTGCTTGTCAGGAATGGTCCCAAATCAAGGTGAGGACTTGGACGTCATCTCGGAAGTGGAGATCGGATTACTGAAGTCGGAAACAGTGCACTATTTAAGGATTCATAATGCCGGACCATCTACATGAAAAGTTGAATGTACTTCAAAAAGCATCCGATGACCGTCGGCCCAGTGGTTTTTGTTTCTTGTCTGTGCATTTGTTCTCGTTTATTTTTCCTCTTTTTCACAGGCTCATACTCTTTACGGTTGATGTGCGTGTACTACGATAGGAATGTTGTATTAGCAGCGGCTGTAGGCCCCGGGAAACTCCCCTAGGACTCCAGCGATTTTGGCGGATTTGAGAGCCCAAAAATCGCGATTTTGGCGGCGAAAATCCGCGGATTTGAGGTCAAAATGGTCAAAAGCGCGGCGGATTTCGCGGATTTGAGAGGATCGGCAGGCGTTCAGACCAAATTTTGGCACCATGCACATGCTCGAATTCCGCCGGATATTACTCTCAAGCTGCACGTAACGCACTGTTCGGCTGGCCTACGGACGTGAGTGAGCATCGGAGAGGCACAGAGCGAAATTCCGCCCGAAGAAGTCATGAAACGTGATTTGGAGGCGTGACAAACGGGCACGTGGCGTGACTTCCTCGGCGATTTTTGGCGGATTTGAGGCCCAAATCGTCCAAAAGTGCGCGGATTTGAGGGCCATATTCGAAGGTCGCGCCGCCGGAGTCCTAGTGGAGTTTCCCGGGGCCTGCGGCTGTCTACCTGGCACAATTTTTTTCATGTGCAGTATACGTTGTTCGGGTATCTTCGGAAATGTGCTCGTAGCGGTCTTATTCAACAATCAAGAGGTTCCAGAAGCATTCCGTACTTCATCATCAATTACTCGGCACGGACCTTTACCAGACGTTTGGCTACGGTACAACACCGTAAATGTCCTGTACATATCCCAATTACCCCTTCACTTTATCCACAAAGCCAATCTCGCGGTAAGACGACACAGGAACTCGCGGCGTCTCTAACGGTAGAGCTGGAAAGCTCAAAGACCTAGTCCATAAACTCAGGGCGTAGGGCGTAGTAGTGTTGCCGCGGTTCGGCTCGGAACCGTTAAACCGGGGAACCGAACCGGAAATAACCGAGCGGAACCGGACCGATGGAACCGAGTTCAAACCGGGTTTGGACGTAGATTTTTAGCCTCTCATTAGGAGAGGATAACCCTACTCTACCATTCACCATTGCCCTTTTTATGTCTCCACCCATGTAAATTTCAATGTCTGCATGCATACGGCACCCAGAATGAATGGTTTTTGCACGATCCGGAATTTGATGCTTCGCCGAGCTCCCCGGATCAACTTGAACATTCTACTCATTGTTAAGTTTCCTCGCATTTTCCTGCTTGTAATCAACCAAAATTAGTGTTGAAATATGTATTTTATCAAGTCTGATGTGATATGAATACTACTACTTGGGCCTGTCGACACGACCCAATTATTTTCATGGGAAACCTGGTTTGAACCGGGTTTGAAACCGCCATTTTCCTAAACCGGCAAAACCGGACCGGACCGGACGTAACCGAACCGCGGCAACACTAGGGCGTAGTAACGGCTGGCGAAATCAACGAGCTCAACTCGGACTAAAAAGAACCAGCAATATCTGAGGCGCATTTGTATCATGTCCATCCATGAACGTCACTTTTTGGGTTGGTTGCGCTGCTAGTCAATGCTAGTAGTAGACGACTTTTGTACTTGGACGTTGCCGATGCCGCATTGCCGCTGCTCATTGTCGCAGATTGCCGCCCAACCGGGTTCAAGTTACCCGGTCCCGAGTGAATTTGAACGTTGACCATTCCGGCGGTTGAGCTGCTACAATCTACAGACCATATAAGCTTTAACTCTCTCTATCATGGACCGCCGCCAAACGGAGGACGAGAACATGACTCTCTGCCTCCCCCGACCATCTTCCGGGCGGAATACTGGTTCTCCGAGAATCGTGGCCACCCAGAAGCCGAGGGAAATGCCTCAGAGCCACGTCCTGCTTCGCGTCGACCGCTTTGGATTCTCTGCGAATAATGTTACCTACCAAGCGCTAGGGGAGCATCCGCATTTTCGGTTAGTTCCTTGACTTTACTACTCGAGTTTAATGATTTCTGATCATGTCAAGTTATTAGGTACTTTGACTTTCATGCGCCTCCAGAAGCCGACGATGTGAATGAAAAGTCGCATGGCCTCATCCCTGTATGGGGATTTGCGACTGTTGTTGAGAGCACGCATCCCAAGATATATCCCGGCGAGCGTGTATATGGTTATTTAGCCCGACGCGCTACTTGTTGCTTCCCGTTTCTCCAACCGACGTGAACAAGTACGCCTTCTACGTCCCGCGGCCACATCTACCAGCCGGTATGTCTTTTCCTCTTTTTATGTATCGGGTGTACTAAGTATACTTTCCAGATCGTCGCCCATACAACCAAATCCTCCGCTGTGCGACCGACCCACAATACACATCGTCTCCTCGCGCCGAAGACCTAACCATGCTCTACCGCCCGCTGTTCTGGACCTCGTACTGGTTTGAAGACTGGCTCTGGTCCTCGAGCTATCGCGGCGGCGCGTCCACCATCCTCATCTCCTCCGCGTCCTCCAAGACCGCGTTCTGCCTCGCCTACCTCATCGGCAAGCGCAACACTGGCACCAGGGTGCTCGGCCTCACGTCGTCCAAGAACCTCGCCTTCACCCAGGGACTGGGGCTTTACGACGACGTGCTGGAGTACACCTCGTTCGCCTCTTCACCTGCATTCCACGGCGCCCGCGACGAGAAATGGGTGTACGTCGACGTGGCGGGGAGCACAGCCCTGAACCGCAGGATATTCGACCACTTTGCGTCGCCGTACGCGAGCACGCTCGCCGCTGTCATCACCCTGGGGCTCACGAACCTCTCGCCCTCCGATCCGTCCGTCAAGTGGTCGCAGGGCGGTTTTTCATCGACACCCCCCACGGGCCCGACGTCCGCTTTTCTGGCCGAGGGAGGAGCAGTTCTTTATGCCGGAGTGGCTCGATGTGCGCAGAAAGCAGCTGTCCTTGATGGAGCTCTTCACGACGCAACAGAAAGCGTGGAAAGAGCTCATGTCGGACTGCCAGAATTGGGTCGAGATCGAGCGTGTCTATGGGGCAGACGCAGTGCAGAAGTCATATACGAGGATCGCGCTCGAGGGAGTAGCCGCCAACAAGGGTCTTATCTGGAGTTTATGGGATTCGAGTGCACCTGTAGCCCACGTCACTAAATTATGAGTTTCTTCTTCCACTGAACGGACTTCTGTATCATAGTTGAACAATTGCTAATATATTTTGTACGTGTAGACAGGATGTATATAATGTAAGAGTATGTACGAGACGAAATATCTAAACGTGATAACATATAAGACTTGGAAAGCAGTTAGAGATACAACAGGTGCAGTGGGATAGCGAGGAGACATAAACATAAGAACCAACGAAACGAAAATAAAGTCATCCCTTAGGTGGAGGCTGCTTCGCGCTACTCGGAGGTTTCGGACGCTGCACTTTCCTACTAGCCTCCGAACTTGACTCTGGAGCAGGCCGCTTCGACGTGCCACCACCTTTACCCAAGAGCCACGAGAAACTATGTCCCTTGTCCTCTTTCGCTACTAAACAATCAGAAACCATATTCACCAACAAGCTGCAAACAATGCTTACTCTCGGATGTCGATGCTGATGCAGACGACGACTCTTGAATCTTCCTCTTCTTCTTCGGCGGCTCCAACACACGTGCTGACGAAGATGACCCCATAGGCTGAGACGGACGCTTCGCAGTCCGAGTCGTTATATCCGCCAACGGACTAGACGCAATCAAAGGGCTACTAGACCCCGGCTCCGCAACCCGCGACGTCGAAGGCCGGTTGGAAAGCGGCGTAGGCATAGTAGATTTCGGCTTCAAAGCCACCGGCGTCGAAGCAGTCGAACTCGAACTCGCGGCGTCGCTCTTATCCTTCAAGCGCCTCTTCGCCTGCTTCAACTCCCTCTCCTGCGCCTGACAAATCGCCCACACAGCCTCACTAACCACCTGCGCCACACTCACCCACTTTTTCATCTGCTTGAGCACGCCCATCGGCATCCGCGGGTTCGTATCCGGAACCTTCAACAAATTCTCAATCGCCGACTCCGGATACACCTCGTACACCGCCTTTCCCGTCTTCTGCACCTTCACCACATACGGCGCAATCTCCTTGATGCACTGAATGGCTTTCCCCGCAAAGACGAACCCGTGCTCAGTCTTGTCATCATACACAATCCCCTCCTTCTCCAATGCGACCTTGAACTGCGCAAACTCGTCGCTCTTCGCCTTGAGCGACCTCTCCAGCTTCTCCGTCTTCTCCACCCGCGTCTTGTCGCGGTTCCTCTGCTCACGCAACTTTACAGCCTCCTGGAGCTTCTCGCGGTAAAGCTTCTCCCACCCATCGCCAGTCGCCACGGCCGCTGTCAACCAGTCATCGACAATAGTCAAGAAGGTCAACAAGCTGAATGGATGCAACGAGTCGAGAGAAAGAATGGTAGCCTCCGCGTCGTTTGTCAAATCACCCTGCGCAACGGATAGGTCCTGACACATCTCCTGCACCTTTTGCCCCAGGTCGATGAGGTGCGTAAGCTGGGGCACACAGTTCTCGCCGATGGAGAACGTAGTGTCGGATATCGAGAAATCCAGACCGACGTTTCGTAAAGCAGACATGATTGCTTCCACACTAAGAGCTTCCGCCTGCAGCGCATCTCTTTCCTCCCCCAACTTCCGGACCTGAGTCTCCAGCGCCGCAATCTGAGGCGGAATGTGCATCCGGACCTTCTCGATGGCTTCATCGCGCTCCCGAACTTTGCCACGAGGGTATCGCGCTCTTGAATCAATGCAGCCGTCCGTTCCACTGCCGCCCGCTGCGCTGGAGTCACCTTCTCCTTCCGCAAAGCATCCCGTTCCTCCGTCAGAGCCTTCACTTGCCGTTGCATGGCGCTGACCTGCTCGGGCGTTGACTGAGAATGCAGCTGGGATTTACCCTGGAGTTGAATTTTGAGCGCAGCAGCCGTAGATTGGGCGTTGGCGGCTTCAAGCTGCTTCTCAAGACGAGATTTTTCGTTGGCGGCGGAAGACTGGAGGTGCGCGCTGTGGGTTTTCGAGGCGGCAATCGCATTCTCGAGCTCCGTAATACGCTCGTCACGTTCACGCATGTTTTTCTCGAGAACGAAAATACGCGACGTGGATGCCTGCTCGCGCAACGTCATTATCTCCGCTTCAATAGTGGAGAGTCGGTCCTTGAGCACGTCCCGCTCAGAAGTGAGAGAGGTGACCGCGGTTTCAGCACGCGAGCGCTCCGCAACTACTCGCTGTAAGACCGCGTCGGCTGCCTGTTGTTCGGATGCTGATTTTTGAACTGAAGCCAACGAGACTTGGAGGCGGTCAGCTTCGTCTTGTAACCGGGCGACCTTTAGAGACAGTTTGGTCTTCTCCTCGTTAGCCTTGGCCAAAGCAGACTCGAGCGACTTGGCTTTCTCCTGTACCCTCGGCAACTCGCTCTTGTCCTGCAGTTTCGCGATTTGATCGTCACGCTCGGAGAGTAACTTGGCATAGCTGGCTACCGCCGCTTCAGCACGAGCACGTTGTGCAACCACTGAATTCAGTACACCCTCGACAGTCTGCTTTTCGGACTCGAGACGTGATATGTTGGAAACCAAATCCGCGTCGAGGCGTGTCTGCAGCTTGGAAATGGTGGCGTCGCGCTCGCTGAGCAGCTTGGCCTGCGCTTCCTCCGCATTTTGAGCGCGACTCTTTTCGTCGGCCAACGCAGTCCGAGCAGTCTCCGACCTGATGAACGGTATGAGTATCATGAAGATCATAGGATTATAGCTGCACACCTTTTCCGAGTTTTCGCGGAGCTCTCCTTGAGTCGTGAAATCTGCTCGTCCCGTTGCGAGAGCATCGCATCCTGTCGGTCAAGTTTTTCCTTCTGGTCATCTATGAGAGAAGCTGAACGACTGTCAGCATCGGCCTGCTCTGCCTCGAGTTGGGAAATCTTGGCGGCACGAGCATCCAAAGCAGACTCGAGGCCCTTGACTTTTTCACATAGCTTCGACAACCGACCCTTATCCTGCAGCTTCGCGAGTTCTGAGTCATGCTCAGACAGTTGCTTAACGTGGGCAGCTACCACTGCTTCAGCACGAGCTCGCTCTGCGACCGCCGACTTCAATAAACCTTCCACGTCCTGTTTCTCGGATTGAAGACGTTCGATGTCGGACTGGGCCGAAGCCAAATCGGTATTGAGGCGTTTCGCCGAGCTCTGCATACGAGAAATGGTCCCGTCGCGCTGATGAAGGCGCTTCTTATGATCCTCCTCTGATCTCTTGACACGGACCTTTTCGTCGGACATCTCAGTCTCCAACCTGTCGAACAGGATGAGTACCATGCAGACAAGACAAGACACATATAAATAGACTTACTTTTCAATCGCCTTCGCGTGGGTCTCATTAAGTTGTAGTATATGAAGATCACGTTGCGCGAGGATGGGAAGGTGCCGTCCACATTTCTTTTGCAGGTCTTCGACGAGAACATCGCCTCAGCCTTCTCCGTCTCAAGTTGGGATAACCTGGCGAACAGTATGAGAACTAGATAACATAAATGTAAAGAGGCGTACTTTGTAAGAGTTTTGGTATAGGTGTCCTTCAATTGTGACAGTCGATTGTCGCGCTGGATGAGCATGGCACCCTGCCGCGCGAGTTCCTCCTGGAGGTCTGTAATGAGAGAACTTTTGGCCTTGTCAGCCTCGAGTTCGGATATCCTTGTCGCACGGGCGGAGAGCTCTTCGAGATGTTTTTGTACCTCTGCTCTCGCGCCGTCTCGCTCGGTCGTGAGCGAAGCGGCAGCGAGCTCAAATCCAGCCAAGCGCTCCGTCAATTTCCTGGTAGCAGCGTCCCGTTCAGCCTCCGCCGTCGCTGCAGCCTCTTTGAAAGACGTCTGAGTGCGACGCAGAGCCTCTGCCTCGTCCGCCTTGTTCTGCACCTCCGCCCTAGCTGCATCGCGCTCGGCTTGAAGGGAAGTGACCGAAGATTGGAGAGTTGTCGCCGTCTCCTTCATGGTGGCCACCTCTGTGAGAGCCGCATCCCGTTCCATCTGCACCCTGGCAACATTTTGACGAAGGCGGGACGCACATGCATCCATCTCGCGGCGCAGAGTCTGCTGGGCCTTCTCCTTGGCAGCAATCTCTGCCTCTGCTTTGGCCTTTTCATCGCGGATCGCGTCTCGTTCGACAGTAAGGGTAGACAGGTCAGATGTGAGCTTGTTGACAAGATTGTCGCGAGCCAGCTTGTCCTTCCGATGCGCATGCAGCAAGGCGTGTTGAGCCAGGCCCACGACGGCGCGTTGTCTCGCAGCCGCTTCGGCGACCCCCTCCCGCGCTGCAGCATCCTGGAGCTGCCGTTGCAAGCCGTCCGTGTCCTCGACAGCTTTGCGGATGTCCTTAGTGGCCTGCTGAGCGAGTGCAAGAGCGTTATCGCGCTCCTTCCGCAGTTGTTCCAGTGCGGCGGTGGTAGTCTCAGCCACAGAGATTGTCGTCAACAGCTGTCGGCCCAAGTCCTGTATTTCCTGTTTGTATTGTTGAGTGACTTTCCCAATTTCCTGGTCCATGAAAGCCATAATGGCGTCGGCCCCTTGATTGATCGCATTCGAGGATTTGGCGCGCGCCTGTGCTGGCGGTGGGCCCGTCGTTGCGACGGCCGGCACCGACATGGTGGGAGGAAGATAACCGCAAATGATCTGTTACTTACTCCGGGCCGGCAACGCCAAGAGTTGCGGCGTTTCGGGCCGCTCGTGCGCCACTTGGTACTGTACGTTTCCTCAACACACGGACAAGATGATGTGGGTACACAAATGAGGGATAATTACCTATAGAGACAAGTTTTCGTTGCACTTTTCCGAAATACTTAATTTCCTCAACAAGAAATATCTCGAGTTCTTGGGGTCTAAACAGGTACATAGCATGGTTCCCGGCATTGAATAAAAAATGTACAATGTCAACTTTTATGATACATATCATGCTATGAAATGCTCCCATACAAACGTTCTGCGAAAGTGGCGGGAGGAGGCTGGACAGCTCCCCCGAATGCCTGACCAGGTTGGCAGTGACCACGGTTTCTTGACCATTGCCGACCACCACTTACCATAGGAAACCACTTTAGAGTCTCAGTTACTGTAGTGATGTGGTGGATGAGGTCGAGGAACATTACTCAAGTGACAAGGCGCGTGTCAAGATTGCGACGCGTTAATTTGGTGGATCAGATGCTGGAAAGAGGCGCATATCGACACTCACATATAGTCCAGTATGCATTGGCTACAATCAGAGTTAAAATTACGGTTCATATAGGCGTGGAGTATTGAACATCTGTCCTTCTTGCTATTCCTCTAGCAAGATCAGCAGGCTTAAATATTGTACATTGTGTAAGATAGACGTGGTCAAACAGTTGTACTAGACATGCATATATAGAAGTTACACCACTTGGACACTCCGCCGTGGTCGTCGTCGTCGAGTAGAGAGGCTACTACTACACCTCAATGCTCATGCATCAGTTGATCGCGGCATCGAACGGCAGGCTGGAAAGTTGATTCGACCCTGGGTGAAGGCGATCTCTTGGCAGTCAACTCTGACCATCTTGCTTGAGCAGCCTGTAGCGTATACTTAGGAAAGGTAAGCCACGTTCGTACACTCTCATCTTACCCAAAGTTCATCGCTATAGAAAGGACCCAGCGATGATCCTCGTCCCTGTCAGATCAGAGGTCCTAGCGTGGATCGGCGCAACATCTCATCATTGACTGTTGTCCAAAAAGGGAACATTCATGTGGGTACCCCCATCTTGAACCTCATTCAGTGGCTCAGCTGAACTTTTTTGTAGCACCCATGTCCTCCAAGGCATCTCTCCCAGACTTCTGCCTACCTTTGGCCAACAACTACTCTGACCTCTTTGTATCATCCCTCTCGTCACCCGGCTCTCCATCTCGGTGCGCGACATTCTACGTGCAATGCATACACGCGTTCTGCGGACCAGGCGCTCATTCTCATCTACGTGCCACTCGACACGACGTCTTCACCTCGGCTATGCGCTTTGTAACGCATTCGCGTACAGAAGCAGAGCTCTCTGCTTTGGAACGTCGCATCCCGATATGCAAATGTGGTGACTTGGCACAGAACCATATACATATGATGGGACGCGTTAACTCGGCGCCTTGGCCTCCGACACTTCAAGGCATCTTCGAGGCCTTCGCCACACTGATTGTCTCGTGTTTCTCCAGCGACATACGCAACCCACAACCCAAGATCATCACCCTCGACAAAGCGCGTAAACGTTCAAACAAAGCAGAGCAGCGAGGCCAGAAACCTTTATGGCCGGAAAAGACCCATGACCTGTTCGTCAACTCGCCCGAGACGACACTGTTCGTCATATGGCGCCTCTTCTATCGCTTCAGATCACGGCCTCTTCTCAACGCACTGAACGTGCTCATTCACATATCAGAATCCACCCTCTCATCCCTCTTTCCCAAAATGCCTGCTTTCCCTGGTCAACTCATGAATTACTTCGAGGAGGAAGTCACGAAGCTGCGAACCGAAAAGGAGAACCAGGTTCTGCCGTTGGCCACGGTAGTTATTCTTCTCCGGCTCTCCACCCAAATACCTCTGGGAACGGGGGACTTCAACGCTTACCTATTTTGGCAACCACGCGCCCACAACATCCTTCCAAATGCTCACCAGAGCCCACTTTGTCGCGTCGCGCCTTCCCGATGATACCCCACAGCGCGCCGCTTTGCTAAGCGTTTTGACTAACGTCGGCTCGTCGTTCGTCGGCGTATTCAAAGGCGACCTATCTCAAACCCTATCTCAGTACTCCCCACAATTCCGCCAACTCTCTTCCCTTAAAAACGTACCACAATTCACAGGCAACGCATTCAACCACATCCAATCCGCCGCCTCATCTGATCGCTGTCAGAACCCAGACTGTGCTGAGACACACTCGACGCAGAACAGGCGATTCTCGGCATGTAGTGGATGTTCCATCATTTGCTACTGTTCGCCTGAATGCCAAAAGGCCGCCTGGAAACATGCGGACGCGCCGCATAAGCGACTTTGCGCGTTGTTGCAGGACTTTAAGAAGAAGGTCGGGATGACGGGGCAGGAGCTCAAGGCGCAATACACGGAGGAGGAGACGGCGGGGATCATCATTAGGAGTGGTGTTACGACTGAAGAGGCTGAGGATATATGTAAGACGATAGCGGATTTGGTTATGTGGCGGGATATGGGGTTTTTGATGAGAGTAGCGTAAGGTATGTAAAAGGCGACTGTACGACTCCGGGATAACTGTGTCATACGTAGGTTCCTACCTTTCAAAGCCACTCCACCGCGTAAACCATCTGTATGAAGCAGTGAGCGCCTCGTGAGCGCATGGCGTATACGAAGGGGAAGCGTTGGGCATATTCGAGACTCTGATGTCGTTGAAACGAGCGTGGGGCTGGCCACTTCAAGTGGTGTAGCTCTGTAGACGTCGGCGGCTTGCTGTAGCCTAACGAGAAGTCGACCTGTGTAGGTGCCTTTGTGTAGGAAGGACATCCCGCCTGGGGATATCTTCCGCACGGTGTGCTGGGTCGTGATGTATAACCAGTATAGAATGGATTGGCAGAAGTCATGTAAGGTGAAGGAGCTGCGCAGTATGCCATGATTGTCGTCTAGTGTCGATGATGAGAGATGTCGCAGAGCAGGCTGAGAGTGGTGAAAGGCGGGGGAGGTCTAGTAGGATACTGAGGATCCACTTCGCGAATCTTCTCGCCTTTATACAAGGCAGTGCGCCCTGTAGAATAAAAGAGCACAATAGACGGGTTAAATCCATAGTGATATCCAGATAACAAGCCCTTGTCTTGAACAAAAAAAGTCCCCTTGCGAGAATTGGGAAACAAGCGCGAAATTCCCAGGCCTTGTTGCCGTCCGAAGAACAAGCTAGAACAAGAGTCGGACTGAAGGGTAACATGATGTAGTCGCCGAGAAAAGACAATAGCGCGCTGAACGTCGTGATGGGCCTAAACCAAAGTAACATAAGAGCTGGCTGACTAACACCATCTTGTTCAAGATGTTCACCGTTGTTTTCATCCATCAAAGCTCCCGATTTGCGGAACAAGGCGCTGCATTTGCGTGAGCCACGGTGTACTAGCAGTTTCGCTTCATCCACGCCGTGTATTATTGCAACAATGCGTGGAGCTCTGGTGCTGACGGTGGTGCTGAGCCAAGGCAGTAAGTGTTACAGTCACATCACGTATCATGTTAAACTTGAACGTCCATCAACCCGTTTTCCCCTTCAATACGTGGCTACCAGGAAATCCGATTAACACATGGAATCCTTCTCTCTATCTACACAGACACAGCTGGAGGCATCAAAAGACAAGGAGGAAATGAATATAGTACGTATCTTTTTCAGTAAGAAAGGGGGATTTAAACAGCAACGATACTTGCTAGGACGTCCAATATCTTGAGAACAAACATGTAGAAGAGGTACATTTTATACTCGTTCTTTTAACTAGCTTCAACGACATCTAGGAGACGAACCACAACCTGGAAGCCCAAGTATTGTCCCTTCTCACCTTCAAGTGACTTGGACCTAGTCACTTATTAGTATCACCTTAGGAACCTGCTGTCCTTTTAACTGAAGCGGAACGCACTATCCAGCTTCTAATGCAGGCCGCCGATAATCTACGGCAACAGCTCACAGAGAAGGACACCCAAATAAGCTTCCTCCAGGACCAGTACAAAGCCGCGTCCACATATGTCGGCGACCTGCGTTCCGAAAACGCACAACTCGCCGCGTCCAACGCGACCCTCCAATCCCAGGTATCTGCCGGCCTTGCACTCATTCGCAACACGTTCGAGAAGCGCGTCGCGTGGCTGGAAGATGACGCGAAAGCGTGGCGCCAGACCGCTGAGTTCCTTAGGGAGAAGGATAAACTGACGAATGACGACGTGAGGAAGAGGGCAAGTTTACTCGGAGTTCGGGAGGCGGAGATGCAGGTGTTGCGGGCAGAGGTGGCGGACGGGAGATGTGGCGGGAGAGGGCGGAATGGAGGGTGAGGGAACTGGAGGAGCATTTGAGCAGGGTGATTGCTGAAGGAGGTGGACATTTACAAGCCCCGGACAATGCAAGTTCGCCGCCGCCATCGCATTAGAGGAATGCAACTAACGTGAAGTGCATCGGCATCAATAGGTACATTGACGTGGTATCAAACCTCGGTACAAGACATCCTAGTGTCTATATCTTGATGTCTTCAGCTCTCCTTGTGTCAGATTAAGTGTCTCTTCGGAGCATGAGTTTCTCTGTCAAAACTTCACATTCGAGGCAAGGTGGGGATTGGACTATATGTACCGGAATAATAATTGAGATAGATATTATAGTGAACAACTGAACACATCGAGACTCGGGAGAACCACATAGCACATTCAGAGCGACACGGACAAAGCAAAACAGGAGGACAAAAAATCCAAGAACCGACTGGATATAGTACGCCATGATCAAAGCACTTCGTCAAGTGCGTTTTAACAGTGGTACGGGGCTCAGAACACCCCATAAAACCTCCATATCACATGTATTTTGCTGCCGGATTAATCAACTTCCATAAAAACAATCACCAAGTACGGAACGATCAACATACCTCGACAGCAAATGCATCGAAATCTCCAAGATCCCAAATCTCATTCAGCGCTTGCCTAGCGCCTTCGGAAAACCTGACCAGCTTCACAGTTTTTCTCTTGCATCGCGCGTTCACCTCGCCGATGAGATGAGGAAGATGATTTAGCAGCGTAGCGCTCCGGGTGATTTCACTCTCACAGAACACAAAAACAAGCCTCAATGGCACATTCCCTTTTCCCGTAGCCTGACCGCATAATCGTCGTGCAATGGCTTCAGGATGCACGACGAGATGGTCGAAGATGTTGGCTTTCTGTTTGGCAGTCGTCGGTGTCGACTTGGAATCGGACACTTTCTTCTTTTTGTCGTGGTGACTCGATGCGGCAGGCTCTCCAGTCGCCTTGCGTTTACCACCCTTTTCCACTTTACGTGGCTCATGCTTGCGAAGAAGGGCGATGAACTCTTTCAAAACACGGTGTTGCAGTCCACTGGTGTCTGGCCTGTGTACTATTCAGATTGGCTTTGTTTAATGACGGAGAGAAGTTCTTACCACATCAAGTTACTCTCTTCGAAAGCTGGGATTACTGTTTCACAAATCTGTGCCAGGGTTCTAAGGTTGCGGGACCAAGAAATTGCCGTATGAGAAGCATAATACTCCGACGATCGCACAGGAGCAGAAAGGTCGGAAGATGGGCTTGCTACGCGTGCCCTTGTCTGTTTTCCCGGTGGCGTATCTGCGAATACATGAGAACGATAGAATCACGAAGAGGACACTAGTACCCTTTGGTTGAATGCGCCGCGGTCGATCTTGGTCCTCTGCGGCCGGCAATATTTCTACTTCGTCATGTTCCGTGGGTGCAGCCGAAACATCGTCTTCAGTCGTGGTATCTTTATCTCTTTGTGCCGCTTTGAGAGAGCGCCGCGATGTCCGCAAACGCTTCAAAGCCACATCCACACGTGGAGAAGTGGGAGAAATTCCTTGGAGAGAAAGCGTATAAAGTTCCAGCAGTGTGACGGCATAAACGCGCTCATCGAATGATTTCATTTCGGGCTCGGGAGGCACCTTGTCGCTCGTGCTAGCCCAGCCCGCGAGTGACATGGCGCCACTTTGACCAGCGATTTCTCGGTGGGAAGGAACTAGAAGAAAGGCAACCTCGATAGATGCCTGAGTTCGCGCGTTTTCCATGAGCGCGTCAATGTAACGAAGGAAGGATTTATGCTGAATATCGCCCTCCCAGTCGTACTCCTTCCAACTTGGAAGGTTGACCGTGAGCCCTACGATAAATTAAGGTTGAGGAGTTCTTCAGTAAATTAGTAAAACCGACGTACACAATACAATATTGGAGTTGTCAGTTCTGATGGTGAAGTGGTTGCCGTCATGTGGTGCCGCGCTGCAGTCACTGTTCGCGCCTAACTGCTCCAGAAACCGTATGACGCCCTATTATAGCAGTTACGCCGGAGATACGAAGCTGGGAGGAGTGCCCACATCGAGCCCTGCAGAATCTGTGTCTGTTATTGCATTGCCACATCTAGCAGATAGGTTCCTAGAAATGAAGAAAAATTATTCCGGTCCTGAGAAACATTCTGACGCGTACCTCGCGTCATTTTGGCCCCAATAGACGCCAACGCCGCCTCGAGCGTCTTCGCTATTCCAACATCCAGCGACATGGACGTTGAAGGTCTCCATCTTGTGACCGTTAAGGAAGAGAGTCATATTCGGATGCAGTCGGCGGTCCGCGAACGGTCCGGGTCCCGATTTGCTCATTCTCACGATTCATTCGCTGTGCGGTTTACTTGGGACTATCACCATGACTTACAGAAGCACCTGGAGAAGGAATGGATCTTCATCCACCAGAAAACCCGCTTTCAGAGGCTCACAAGCGCTACCCTCTCGACTGGGAAAAGAAATGGATCCAGGGAATGAGCTGGGAACCTCATCTATCTGCAGACAGAGATGCTCACGTCTACTACAACTCTTTTTTCCTGGCGCCTTGGAATTCGGTTTTCACGAGAAACAGCTTTGCACTCGAACTCGATGCACCATTTATTTTTGCTGAGGCTTACCGACTTCCGTACGAAGCAAACGGCAGCTACGAAACAAACGGCAGCTGTTCCGTCTTCTTTTCCCCGAACAGCTCACCAGACCGGTCAGTTGAACGTGCAATGGGGTAAGATTCGCGTTCCAGTATTTAAATACCCAGGTACTCATCAGATTTGCAGACGACGTACCCACCTGCTCTTATGCTGTACTGTCTGCTATTCGCATTATCCCTGTTATCCCCTCTGTCTTTGGGGCAGGACATCGCTCCGATTGTAGACTTGGGCTATGCAAAATATCAAGGCGCATTCGCTTCCAATATTTCCGCCTTCCGTGGCATGCGCTACGCTGCGCCACCTGTCGGTGAGTAGATTCCTCTCGATACCGCTGTGTTTCAAGTTATGCGCGTTCCGTAGGTCCTTTGAGGTGGCGAGAACCACAGCTTCCGGAGACCGTGCCTGACGTTCAGAATGCAACCGCGTTAGGGCCGGCGTGTCTGCAAGCGAGCAGTGGCACGGCCGCCACCAACCCCTTCACTGGCGTCAATGGCTCACATACTGACTTTGGCGAGAACCTCGATCGGCGTGCTGCCGACGCGAACTCAGAAGACTGCCTCTTTCTCAGGTAAATATGCCTTGATTCTTGTTGAAAGAAGGTATGATGCGACGCGACTTTCACAGTGTTTTTACACCGGGTCTTTTGGACCCAGAGAATGTAACAGAGCTCTTGCCAGTCGTCGTTTGGATTCACGGTGGCGGGTAAGGCCTCTCTGACTATACATACATTGCTGGCTAATCACGTCAGTGGATTAGTTATATTGCCGGAAGTGGAAGCGACCCCGGCGATGATCTTGTTCGCGAGTCTGGACACAACATTGTTGCTGTTACTATACAATATCGACTAGGCCTTTTTGGTTTCCTTGCCGGTCAAGCAGTCAAGGACGGTGGAGCACTCAATTCTGGTTTACGTGCGTTGGGTCGTATGTTTTGCGGAAGCACGCCTTTGCTGATTGCTCCGCATCGACAGTTGACCAACATTTCGCATTACAATGGACTAATACCCATGTCAGTGAGTTCCCTCTATCTAGATTGACGTGGGTTCATAGTGTCCCAAGATTAGTAAATTCGGCGGAGATCCTAGGCGTGTTACAATTTGGGGTGAATCAGCAGGTATGCGCCCTATTTACAGCAGACCTTTGTAATGGTCTCATGGCCAGTACAGGCGCGGGGTCTGTCCTTCAGCAGGTGATCGCTAACGACGGAAAAACATCTCCACCCTTGTTCAGAGGAGCGATCACGAGTTCGACATTCCTGCCATCTCAATACTCCTACAACGATGTGATTCCTGAGGTGAGCGCACAGTCTCGTGTACAACGTATGTTGATTGCTCATGCCAATATAGCAACTCTACAACGACGTCGTTGACAGTGCTAAGTATATTCATTGTCGGCATAATAATGTTACGTTTCCTGATTTCGACATCCGCAGCTGCTCGTCCGCCAAAGACACCTTGGACTGTCTGCGACAGGTTGACTCCACAAGCCTTGAGAATATCAATTCAGCCCTCAACGTCGCCGGTTTCTTTGGCACATTTGTCTTCGTGCCAGTGGTCGACGGAACATTCATTACGCAGCGTCCAATCGAGGCTCTGAGACGACGTAAACTCAACGCGGTTAGTTCTTGTTTTCCCTCGACGCACCAATGTTAATTGAGCAACATTGTAGAAAACGTTATTGGCTGTCACAAACACCGACGAAGGGGGGCCTTTCGTAAACGCCAGCACAGCAGACACTGTCGTTGTATCCAATTATCTTTCTCAGCTCTTCCCTAGGCTGAGTCCAGAGAACGTCGAAGCGGCGTCGCTTCTTTACTCGAATCTGGGTAGCCCAATCGATCAAGTCATGGCCATCATGAACGACAGTAAGATCCCCCGACTCGGATGATGAAACAACACTGATAAGCAGCGCCTTGCAGCTATCTTCGTATGCCCTACATATTACCTCCTGGAGGCATTCAACGGTCATGCCTTCAAAGTACGTGAGCGATCTTTGCTTCCTGACGCTCCTAATTCGCCCTCTGTATAGGGGCAATATGCTGTACCTCCCGCAACACATGGGAGTGACGTTTTCTATTACTTTCCGTCGTACGTCTCGTGAATTCGTGATTACATAGTACTGTGTTTTCATGCAACGACAGTATCCGAGCGCCAGACTTTACAAACACGGACTTCGTCAAAGCATTCTCGGAGTCTTTTACCGCGTTTGTCTCAAGCCAGGATCCCAACGATACCTTCGAACCGACAATAACGCCTGCGTGGGACCACTACGCGTTCATTGGAAGTAGAACAGAGATGCTTTTCAACAGGACGGAGGACGGAGAGCCTTTGGTTGAAGAATTTACCACTTCCATCTCCTTGCTGGAGAGATGCGCGTAAGCTCTTTTCATGGCTATCGACTACAAGACTTGTAAGCTAATTGACGTCCCCCAGGTTTTGGAATACATTAGGCGACGAGACTGGACAATAAGGACGTTTTCTGGCTTCAAGTTGTTAAATTGTGTCGAAATCAGGTCGAAATCAAAGAGCGCCGTTTAGTGCACTGGCCTGGCCGGCTCGGCTCGAATATTGGTTGTTGTTGTGTTACAGCCACGTGGTCCACAGGACCGGCTGGTCGCAAGAGGTGCGCACGCGACGATGGTGAGATCGTCCGTACGTCTCTTGCGTGATTCCAAAGCCCAGCTGAGTACTGTTACTCTCCAAACATGTGATCAAGGCACGGCTCGGCTATCAAGAGAGTATCGTGGGATGAATCCATGCTGTGAAGAAGCGTACGCGTAGTCGCGGCAGCGACTGCGCCCGAGCGCCCTGTACTGGACAAGGAGTACATCTTCATCCCCTAGAAGACCCGCTTTCAAAAGACATGGATCCAGTGAATGAGCTGGAGCCTCATCTATCTGCAGCCGAAGATACTCGCATCCACTCAGATTCTTCCCACCTGGCGTTCCTCTTGGAATTCGGTTTTCTCAAATCAAAGAATACCCAATGATACTCGACGTACTGGACAATCTGACGAATGACGCCATGAGGAAGAGGGCGAGCTTACTCGGAGTTTCCGGAGGCGTAGATGCAGGTGTTGCGAGCAGAGGTGGCGAATGGGAGGATGTGGCGTAGTAAGGTATGTCAAAGGCGATAACGTATACTGTACGACTCAGAGCTAACTGTATCACAGGTCTAGTTCCTATCTCTCAAAGCCACTCCACCGAGTAAACCCATCTGTATGAATCCCAAACGAATCGAGCATCCTCCCTACGCTCTGATCAACCAACTCCTTAATACTCTCCGGCCTCGTATAGAAAGCGGGCACGGGTGGAAACACCGTCGCGCCTGCTTTACACAAATAGAGCCTATAACCAACATCATCAAAAACAATCTAACAAAGAAAGAAAAAACGAAGACGCGCTCACATATTCTCTAAATGTATCTCACTCAGCGGTGTCTCCCTTGGCACGACCATCAACCGCCTTCTCTCCTTCAAACACACATCCGCCGCACGCGACACCAAGTCATCGCAATACCCCACCCGCACAGCCGCCAGCGTCTTCATACTGCACGGCACGATGATCATACCATCGTGTAGGAAGGAACCACTCGACGGCGGTGCGGACATGTCTTTGAACGTATAATTGTGGGAGGCGAGGCCGCGCACCGCGTCCTCGGACATGGACGTTTCGTACTTCATTGTGGTGACAGCCCACTTGCTCATGATGAGGTGCGTCTCGACGTCGAGGGACTTGAGGATCTGGAGCATGCGGATGGCGAAGATGGAGCCTGTGGCGCCGGTTACGCCAATGACGAGCCGGCGAGGGCGGGGGTTTGTTGTCGTGCTGTATGTACGTCCGGGAACATGGCGAATAGCAGCGGATAATCTTGGGATGAAGCGTGTCACCATAGTGGTGCAGGGGGGCGGCGGTTAAAACTCTTGAGTTCTGCCCTTCGTACCAGCGTTATGTATTCCAGCCTGGTGATAGAGCGTCAGGCGTTGCAGTCAGCATCCATCCGTGCGTGCAGTGTACCCGAGATGTCGCGGACAGAAGGGCTCTGCGCGTTAAAGTGATTCCAGCGGCAGTAAGCTGGGTGACTGAAAAGAGAGCAGCCTAGGTTTCGGAGCAGCAGTATCGGCGACACCTGGTGGGCAAGGTTAGGCGCCACATAGAGTTAATATTCATACTGCTTACCCGCCCGTATCAAGCTCTCGGAAAACACGTTGCAATGTCAATTCAACTTCCATGCAGAGGTGGTTCGTTGAAACTCGCGATGCGGCGTCAAATTTTGAACACAGGAAAGCTCGGGCATCGGCTGACGATCTATTCAAACTCACGATGCGGCGTCAAATTTTGAACGCAGGAAAGCTCGGGCATCGGCTGACGATCTATTCAGTTTCGACGTAACGTCCACAAAAGGCAGTCACCTTTCAGGTTTATCACCTCGCCCTAGCCGATGTGGTCGGGCGGTCCTCGACACAACACGCCTTCTGACAATTCAAGGTTTGTCACCTCCACTCCATAAAACTTCCCCCCTGCAATCTCAATCTGCATTGGACTCACACTCGATGTCTCTTCGAACCTTCGCCCAAGATCTCCCTCACCTAAACTTCCGCTCCTTCGTCGAGGCTCTGCGGCGGGACAACGACCTCGTCTCCGTCACGCGTGAAGTCGATCCTCATCTCGAGGTCGCCGCCATCACCCGCCGCGTCTGCGAGACAGCAGGTAAAGCGCCGCTATTCGAGAACGTCAAAGGCGCGAAAAACGGCTTCTTCAGGTGCTTCGGGGCGCCCGCCTCCTTGAGGAAAGACCCCGCCCAGCGTTACGGCCGCCTCGCGCGCCACCTCGCTTTGGAGCCCACCGCGTCCATGAAGGAGATCCTCGACAAGATCCTCTCTGTGGCGCATGCCCCTCCGATTGAGCCGAATGTTGTCGACACTGGTTCGTGCAAGGAGAACAAGATATTCGGGGACGATATTGATCTCACTGCGATCCCTGCGCCGCTCGTTCATAAATCGGACGGAGGGAAGTATATCCAGACGTACGGGATGCATATCGTCCAGTCCCCCGATGGCAAGTGGACGAATTGGTCTGTTGCTCGTGCGATGGTGGATGGTAAACGCCATCTCGTCGGAGCCGTCGTCGAACCGCAGCACCTCTGGCAGATTCAGCAAATGTGAAAGAAGACGGGAAAGGACTGCAAGTGGGCGTTAGCTTTGGGCGTAAGTTGTGTTTGCAACTTTCCTTTTCCCTCTCAGACTCATCTTACTCTTCCAGGTACCTCCCGCAGCCATCGTGGCAGCTAGTATGCCAATTCGCAAGTCCTCTCCGAATAGTTATGCTGTTTGACTTGCTAACAAATATCTCAACAGCGGACGGAGTCTCCGAAGCGGGCTACGTCGGTGCACTCACTGGAACGGCTTTGGACCTCGTCAAATGCGAGACCAACGACCTACTCGTCCCCGCAAACTCTGAAATCGTCATGGAGGGTACACTCTCCATCACAGAAACCGCACCCGAAGGTCCCTATGGCGAGTATCACGGATACGTGTTCTTAGGCGACGCTGTCCCTTGCCCACGATACCACGTCGACTGCATCACGCATCGCGACAATGCCATTCTCCCAGTTTCGGCTTCGGGGCGCTTGACGGATGAGACGGTAAGCTAGTGCCACGTATCCATGAGTCTTACTTACGACTTTGAGTATAGCATACAGTCAGTGGAACCGTCGCTGCGGCGGAAATTGGTCAACTGTGCAAGGATGCGGGGCTCCCCATCAAAGACGCGTTTCCGCCATTCGAAGGCCAGATGACATGGGTTGCGCTTCAAGTCGACGGGGAGAAGCTGCGCGCTATGAACACGAACTCGAAGGACTTTTCGAAGCGCGTAGGCGACCTCGTTTTCAGGTCCAAGCCGGGTTATGTGATCCATCGTCTCATTCTTGTCGGGGACGACATTGATGTGTATGATGGCAAAGATGTTATGTGGGCGTTCTCGACGAGAAGCAGGCCTGGGACGGACGAGACGTTTTACGAGGATGTGAGGGGATTCGAGATCATTCCGTATATGAGCCATGGGAGTGCGAGTAAGGATACAGGAGGCAAGGTTGTTTCTGATGCGCTGTTGCCGATTGAGTATACGACCGGGAGGGATTGGGAAGCGGCGGATTTTGAGCACTCGTATACTGAAGAGGTTAAAGCGAAGGTTTTGGCTAATTGGGAATCTGATGGATTCGATTAGTAGGCGTCTATAAAGTTGATTCACACTATTATTGTACAACAGTTGTTTCCTTGTGTAAGATAAGATAAGCCTATGGCGCGGTGTTGTGTGAGAAGGAAGGAGATACAGAAAGACTGGAAGGAGATGCAGAAAGACTGTCAGATAGAAACCAAAGAACAATTTGTTCTTTGGGGTTGTCGAAGACTCGGGGTGGGCCGGCTCGCCATGAGGTTCAACGGACACGTGAGAACAGTTCGGGGTAACCTCAATGGGAGCCCGTGTGTGGCGTAATTGCCGGCTGTACATCAGCGGCCCAAACCGAGACTTGAACGTCGGTGAAAGATGGAACACGGAGGGAAACCGAACCAATTTCCCCCACCAACGCTGAAAGGAGTAGTCGGGGATGGTGGGCGGGCATCAAAAAAGACAGGCAGGAATTCGAGTGATGGCAGCGAGAGAAGGAGAGAGATTTGGGAAGACACCAAATTGAGCATACCACACGTGGTGCTTACGGGAACTTCCGTTGGGCACTCTCGCTGCCATTATCGTCTTGATCTTATCCTCAAATAAGCCTGACGCTCGTTCCTCGCTGTCGGCTTATCGCTATACTCGCGATGTTCAAGAATTGCAGAGATACCGTCTTCGAAGTTTCATCAATTGAATTACAGTACTCACGACCGAGGCGAGTTCACGTCAAAGGATGCTTCGGAAATTTCCAAGCAGCTGAGAGAGCTGGCAGGATCATTCTCGAATCCACCATGCGGAGGTCCCGTGTCCGTCGCGTACATCACGCGCAGTGCACTGCGCCATTCACCCCCGACTGCCACTATTTCTGGTGCATTTTCGTCAGGCTTGAAGTGCCTGTCAGACCTCCGCATTCTCGTTGTTGAGAATGATCCGAACGAGCTCTAAAGGCTTTTCATGCAAACCCAAAAGTATACTAGCGCATCTATTCATACAACATATCTCTCCAGTTTCCTTGTAGTATAGTTTGTAAAATATTCACAGCAATTCGAAAGCATGTTATGTAAATTCTAAGTGAGTACCAACCTCCCTGAGGCGCCCATAACTGGAAATACCGCATTCAGATCCTCCGGTCCAAACCCACATAACCTCGGCTCAGAATGATTGAATGGTGGGCCACGCCAATGGTTCACCACCACCAGCTCGCGTAGACACGGCCACGATGCCATGATCACATCCAATGCCCTCCACTCAGCATTGAACTTTTCCAGGTCTTCACCCACAGAAAACTGAACCAGCTGGAGTGTACAGTGCTCTATCGCGACAGTCGCGTCGGAAAACGACTGAATGAGCCAGTTGACCCACTGCTTGGGGGCCGGGACCTCTTCACTTGAGCTTGACGTAGATTCAATCTTGAGATCAAGGGATTGTAAACGTGAGAGGTCGACAAGCTCAGACAAAGATCCTATCAACATTATCAGTACTGCAAAGATAAGACAAGGGAAAACTTACTATCAAGATAGATGTTGAGGGAGAGATGCCTCAACGTATCCCGGTTCTGGAGCAGTACATCCTCGGTCGTCTCGATGACACTGAGATCACCAACCACATAGCACATGCTGACGTGGATTTGTAACCGGCTAAGATGATCAAACTTGATCAAGTCCTGCGAGGGAAACTCCCTATTGAGTAGCCTCAAGAATAGGAACTTGCCGCACGAGACGAACAGCGTATCAAGGTTCAGGGCGGGCACGCGGGGATAAAGGGTGACATCAAAATGGCTGGCGCATGTAATCATCCCGAGCGAGAGATGGTTGATCTGAGGACACTCTCGGAGCATCGTGAACAGCTCAAACGCAGACCCGAAGGGCATATGAAACGAAGTTAAACTTGGACGACGGAGGAGTGAGGTCAGCGCGTCCAGGACTTGGTCGGGACAGTGCGTCATGAGCGGGTGCATCAGATAGTTCGTGAACGTGAAGGTCTCCACGTTTGTCAGCCCACCAATGATATGAGGGAAGTAGCGATGATATATCTTCTTGATCCTGCTCTGAATGAAGCGAGAAGGCGCGTCCAGGAGCAATTTGTAGCGCCAGTGGTCGCCGTGGATCTTCAATGTGAAGTTCTTGACATAGGACAGCAAGTGCGGCGACTTCTTGACTGCCTTGTACAACGAGCGGATGTCTGGCGTAACCCGCACCGTTTCACGGAAAGGTGGTATCCTGGATTTGGGGCGTACAGAGACGGTTATTGTGAGGTTGCGGAAGATGTGCTTCTGCATCTCTGGAGTCCAGGAAGAGCATACGCATGCGCAAGCAGATATGGTAGGTGTATCATCGCGGACTTCGCCGAGGATGAGATTCAGGATTTCCTGTGGAAGAGGAGGCATTATCTGGGTGAAGGTATGAAAGAGAAAAGGAAGAGAATAGGACCCCAAGACGTACAGCGCTGGAAGTAATCCGGTGCAGTAAAGTGGCAAATATACCACGTAATTCTGCAGACAGACATGAATGAGTACCGTTCGTTTGATAGGCGAAGAGAGACGCACATAAACCCAATGTCAGGCTGAAAGCATGCTCGTCTTAAAGTAAATTAGTCGTCGTCGTCGTGGCTGTCGACGCCGTGCACGTCGTCTGTCAAATCCGACTCGCCGGATGAGAGGCGGAGCCAAGAACGGAAAGCTGATAGTGTCACAAGTATCGTGACCGTACTCGGAAACTGCCGCGAAGATGCACTTGGCCGCCACCGCAATCACCACGATGCAGCTTTTGAAGATGTGGCCTTGGCATAGAAATCAAAGTCTCGGATGAATGACACTGAAAGGCACACAGCATGGTCGTGATTCAAGCAACCGTAAAGGCATGGTACCATACTATGGCTTCATCTGTTGTGAGTCAAGTACGACTGTGAGTATGGGTCGCTGCGCAGCGCATCCGTCGAGGACCGAACCATTGTGATGGTGAAAGCAACCTCTAGATATGACTTTCTCTCTCGTCCAATAGAATTGTAGGTTTTCTACTCGTCAAATAAGGTGTGTGTGGTGTGTTTTCGTAAATACTTAATAATGCCAGAGAGTAAATCGGAAACATAAGCGAGCTCGCGTCCAAGGACACTTCGGAGATTTCCAAGCAGCTGAGAGAGTTGATGCTGTGGCGGAACGCGAGGCCTTTCATGGAGAGGATCCCGTCGCTCTAATATAGACAGTACACTGTCACGGTAGTGCTATGAAAGACATCTCTTCTCCGCATATTTTGTTGCCTTCAAGAGCTGTTGAGAAGTCACTCCAGTTTTCTGCTGGAAGTTGGAACACTTTCAGTAATCTGCAAAGCGGTTTATGTGGAACGTTCTTGTCTTTCCATGGAGCCTACTCCAGCGAATAAGTTTTAATGCGCGCAGTTTCGTGAATACAGCGATTTGTAGATTCGCAGGAGCATTTCAGGATGCTCTGTTCCAGTTCATGGAGCTCCGCATCTGTGCGCGAATGCGTAAAGAAGCGCATACAACTATGTTGTGTCTGTTGGGGCGCATGACTGATGCAAGTTGGTCGTCGCAGAGGAGTTCGGGATACTGTACGTAGAATGTGGCGCAGAGGGTTGGGAGGACACGTCCGAGAGGGATGCGACAAACGCGTCGGATATGTCAAAGGTCGGCATTATCAAGTTCTTCCTGGTCGGCATTAGGGTGCTATGTACAGTTAGTAGAGAAAGAGGTGAGTCCTGACGTACTGGGTCTTTGGGGGGAAGTGCTATTGTAGATGGCAGGCGTTCAAAAGACGCGTTTGATATTTATAGTCCGACGCCGGTGTACCCCGGTTATCTCTGGCCGAGAACCCCATTAGCACGCTGATCTTGCGCTTTGCCTTTACGCCATCATGTCTTTGCTCTGTTTTTGCTCTCAGTTCGGCGTTCCAGCGGCCCCGTTATCGTATCGCCTTCCTCAAGAACTGCATGCACCGCTCGAAGTGGAAACACTTCGCATTGGGCGCTCAGGGCTTAAGACTCGTCACGGTTTGACGGTCAAGACCTACTACCATGTCCGAAGCCAGTGGACCTGTCTCTGAGGGCACGCTCATGCCACTTCATCAAGGATTTGTCCCGGTCGCATGCGCCCTCGCGCTTGGGGGTATGTCGTCAGGGTGGTCGCTTTCTCTTCGTCTCACAATTCTTAGGCTTACAAACCGGACTGGCCGCTCAGTCGTTCTACATCCTAGTGTGATGATTCTGCTCCTTCGGGCCACACCAAAATTTAAAACTCCACAGTTCTGGTGGTATTCGACGCGTCAGAGCTAGAGCTCATATCCTTGCTGTTGTAGTGCTCCTATGGGCTAGCTCGACCGTATTCACCGTCCTCTACGTGCATTCTTGGAGACTGCGACTGCGAAATCTCGGACCAAAACCCAACGACATCCACGCCTTCCTGGTGGCCGCTGATCTTGCTAACATTTGGATTGCACGTTTGATAGTGAGATTAATCGTTTTATCTTGATTCCTTCATTGAATCCGACATCCAGTACTATATAAGTGGAGCCATCGTGGTCTGGAGAGCTTGGGTACTTTGGCCGTATAGCAGAACAATTAGACGAATCCTAGTTTTGTGCACCGCAGTCACACTCGGTGAGTCTCTGGCGCTGATTATAACCTTTGCGATTCACAATGTTGCTTCGCAGCCTCGGGCTTGACAGATGTTATTATCACAACACTCGTCAACCTAGACGTTTATCCTCGAGAAGAGGCCTCAAAGCTTAACCTCGGGCTCTTGATGTCTATACCTCTCCTCGCCACGAATGCGATCTCGACCTTCTTCATCGGACTCAAGGTCTGGTGTGTTTCTACGTGATTTGGAGATGTACTTGGACTGACATCGGCCAAGGTACTACCGGCGGGAAGTCAAGGCATTTATTTCAAAGTGCGGCGGATTAGCGCCAACAGTGGAGAATATCCTTCTCCTTCTCGTTGAGTCTGGACTCCTCTATACTGTATTCTGGGTTAGTTCAACTGTCATCTGACAACATTGGTCTCAACAATTTTCAAGATCCTTTATGTCCTAAGTGACTATGACGTTTTCCCGGACGCGATCTTCCAGGATACTTGGCAGATTGTGGTCATTTACGTGGCGGTACGCAAGCCATCGTTGACTCTCGCATTACTCGTTTCTGACTTGGCCAAAACAAGGCTATCCACCCGATGGCCATCATCCTCGCCGTGACCCATCACCGATCGCACGAACATGCCATAAAATCTGGAGCTGAACTACTTTCAAAGTCCGTCCACTTCGTTCCGCAGAACACGGTGGGCACGGTATCGGACATGCGATTCCACTCCATTGATTCTCCCGCTGTGCACCCCGAATCCTCACCAATGCACAAGGAAACCTTTACTTTGGTCTAGCGTTTAGTTTCGTTCCCTTCACGTACGCGGTTGTTGATAAAAAGTGCTACATCCTCTTCGCTTGTCTATCGCCGAAGCCATGGGTTACCAGGGTACGTGGAATCTGGTACCTGTCATGACGAGATCATGGTTCGGCCTCTTCTCTGTCAATTCCTCTTGTCGCGTTGTGTTTTCACAGTCGCATGCTGCAATGGCTACAGCCGTCGAATGCTTTCCCACTAGAATGTTATCCGACAGGTGTTGCTCAGGACAAAGTGGTTAATTGTTTCCGAATGCCCGCGGTCCAGAGCGCTCAGACTCCGTCCAACGTGCTTAGCGAATGTCTATGCAGTTGGAACATACTCTCGGCGATTTAGGTGTTTGATTGGAACCGGTACCAGTCGTCGTCTCTGATATAGAAGCTATCAGTACGTCTTCGCAGTACTGATTTGAATGCTCAACTGATTTCCGTTCTGAAGGGAGTGTACATTGAACTAATTGTTTACTCCCTAGGAGCAATGGTCTTTCGTGACGTAAATGAGGTGCTCAGCGCCACATCCATAAAGCCAAGGCATGTTATTAGCGACGTTTGCGGGCTGTATGTTCTCCACGCTATTTTGACACTCAAGGTAGGCGTTGTCGGGGTTAAGTCGTCGACACGTTCCTGTAAGATATGATCCAAGACGGAGTCCGGAATCCTGTTAAGTCGACATCAGATCATTCTCTCGTACGCTGCTCGGTCCTAATCCCTATAGATTATGCAGTGGCACCATAGACCAAACTGAGACCGCGGGCTTCCTTTCACCCTTTCGGCTCCTCTTGTACACGGTCTCTTCTCAGGCGCTAACACTGGTACGCTAAAATTTTAACGTATCAAACCGTCCCGTTAAGCGAATGACAGTACAAAAGGCAGTTCCTCCGTTGTTCCGATATCACTCCCTCCTCTATGCGCCCAAGTGTCCGAGCTCTCAACATGCCCGACTGGAAATCCACTGCCGAAATGCTCAACGACGCTAGCATCTTTACAAAGCTGAACCATGCGCTGTTGGGCGTTTACGCGTGAGTACTTCTAGTTCCTATCTGACGGCGCCTACGACGCTGATTCGAACTGTGTACTCTAGCTGGGAGTACTTTGTATCCCTCGGGTTCGACTGGGAATACATCACCGGCAAGAAGACATTTCGATGGCCCATGGTACGGTCGCTCCGTCTTGGTCGTCGTTTCAGTGCTAACCCCCACACGCAGGTCTTCTATTTTCTCAATCGGTACCTATTGCTGTTTGCACTTGTCGGCATGTAGGTGTTCCCCATTTCTGCCTAACTGTTCGGCTCTCTGAACGGGTTTCATCACAGCTTGACAGCGTTGGATGTTACGAGGTCTGTGCTATTCCCTCACGAGCTGTAGAGGTGTGTGTGAACATTCAACGGGATACAGCGAAGTCAACTGTCAAGCGCTCTACACCTTCAATCAGGTAAGTTCTCGCGTCTAGATCTATCGCGCGCGTCGGAGATTTCCATGTCGCGCTTGATTCTCCACTTTCATCGGATCGTGTTCTAACGTACTCTATTATTAGCTAGCAGGAAATGCTGCCGTTGGACTCGCCAGTATCAATCTGTGTCTACGAACGTACGTCGTTCTTTCTACCGATCTCCTGCCTGTTCTTACTCGCTCGGCGAGCGTTTAGGATAGCCGTGTATTCCCATGCGCGATACATCACCATCGCCCTGTCGGTTCTAATTTTAGGACATTGGTCGCTCATTCTACAGGGTACGTGGTTATTTCTGGCTTGTCTGTGCCCGTTCGAAGCTCAGAACATGGGATAGGTGTTCTCCTGGACGCAGAATGGTCCCCGGAGAGCAACTCCTGCGTCATCACTTCCACGAATAATACAATCCTTGCGGCGACATTCATTTACTCCATGGTTTTCGACTTTATCGTTCTCGCACTCAACGCGTACAAGCTTCTGCTTGGCAGCAAGGACACTGGTAGCGCGATGAGTTCAAGTCGGCTTGGTAAACTACTGTTTACGGACGGTCTGGTATACTTTATTATTGCGTTAGTGCCAACGTTAGTGTGCGCGCTCTCTTCTCACTCTGACCGCGTGGGTACTAGATTTCTGTGCAACCTTCTCGCGACTGTGTTCATGCTGCTGGACCTCAACGCGGTCATGAGCATCATTTTCAACGTCCCAGCTGCGATATTCAATACCGCAAGTCACAACGTTCCGCTTTCATTTTCAACTCGTCCTGACACTTCCGAAATGTAGATTGTGGCGTGTAGAGCCGTCCGGCGTCTTTCAAATTTCACGAACCAAGGTCCGGAGGTGTTCAAGTAAGCTTTGACGTTACCTTGTTTGACTTGAAGCTGAACGTGGGTCTAGCACGAGCGGGTCCCATTCAAATGTGCAGTTCAGGAGCACCGCGGCCAACACGACGAAGCATCGGAGTTCGGCGCCGTTGGGAGTGCATGTTCAGATGGAGACGTTCACTCGGACGGATGACATCCACCTTGTAACGCGCACGGATGCTTCGGAGGTGTTTGATGAGCACAAGTCTGGACACTATAATGCTGATGTGGAGTTGGGCATGGGAGAGGATAAGGCTGAGTTGTGATGTACGGTATTTCGGTGTAGCGACGGTCTGGGTTGAAGTGTAAAATCGAAATTGGGATACCATAGTGCTATGTGTGTCAAGTTTGTGATGAGGGAATCATCATGCTGGTCAAGTAGAATGGGCAATTACCAGGCATATGCACTTCATCAGATTCAATCCCTCGCAAAATGCGCCACATGAGAGCTCCAACAATCGCATTTGAAGCTGATGATGTCTTACCTCTCTCCAGGCTGTCTAGCGCATATGGTTTCTTAACTTCGTTGAAAGCACCGTAATGGCCTGTCATTCTCTCCACCCGGGAAGCAGCACGCAGTACGCGTGCTGCTTCCGCTCAACAGTTTTTACCGAGGAGTCTGTTTTGTTAGGGTGTTTCTTAGGCTTTGATCTACACAACACAGTCCTGAGCTGTCTCGGACGAGGATTACGACTAGTGGCATCACTGATTGCGCAGAGGACAGATTGTGCCCCGCCGTGAGGTACACGCCGATCATTCCGCCCCTTCACCCTGTGTCGCATCAGGATCCAAGACGCGTTCACAGGTATCTTTCACGCTTCAACACTGTGATGCGCGGTTCGACGACGCGTTCTCTGCCCCAGGCTAGCACATATGTTGCAAAGTGGCAGCGAGACTCAAGAATCGAGATACTCGAGTCACGTGTATACTTTCCCCTTGTTCGCTATCATCCATGACCGACACCGTTGCCTTTTTTGTTGTTGTGGTGCCACCTACTCAACTGGGCGTCAATCCACTCTGCGACGGTCCACTGAGCGTCGGCCAACTTCGTGTGACCCCGATATTGCAAGGCCTTGTCGATCTTGACCCTGGGGCAAATATCGGAGTACTGGAGGCAATCCTTTTTGAGCGGTACAAAGCGCATCAGCCTGCATACTCCTGGATTTACAAAGTAAGCCCCATTTATCGGCGGGCTTTCTCTCTTTCGATGCTCACCGTGATCTTCAGCCGAATCAAGCCGGCCAAATGTCGCCCAAGACACTCAAAACTCTCCTCACACAGCAGTCTCTGGACGATTTTGCAGAGGAGGTGGTATCCGCGACGCCTATCTACGAAGTGTTTGACCTACCGGACGAGCAACAATCTCTCCCGCGGCATACTTTCATTGTTGTCCTAACGTCTGCGCCCCATGTGGTACAAGCGCCACCCCCAGCCAACGAAGCTGACGTGCGCAATGATGAAGCAAGAGACGATGTGCCCGAAATTGTTAGCTCCCTGAACAAAGGCGCGTCCTAAGCTGCATCACCCCTCTGTCTTGATGTCATTGTCAGACCGCAAAAACCATAAAAAGGCTGTCCTCGAAGGAAAGACCCCCTCCGTTAATGCCAGGTCCACCGAGTATAAGAAGACCCAACACACGAGCAATGCTCTCCTTGATGGTCGCTTGGCTCCCGAATACGATGCACCAACGACCACCGCTCCCCCTGTTGAGCTCTATAACCCCGTATTTGCCTCGTTCAAAGCTCGTGCCAATGATCTCACTCTGGATGTACCGGACGACATTTGTCGTCTCACGGCCAAACTATTTCGAGAGCTAGCCGTCATCTCAGTTCAAGACGAGCCGAGGGACGCATCGAGCCGGGAGACGCTTGCCAAGATTCTCAATGTTGGGCTCGAAACAATTGAGAGTCAAGATAATACAAAGACTGACTTTATGTCAACGCGCCTATCTTATGGACAGTGTAACGCCGCTCCCGTCATCTTTGAGGTTAAGGCTGAGCTGGCTTCGGGAGGATCGGACCCGTCGGTGCAGGTTTCTTTTTCGTACCGGCGCTTTTGGTGTGAGAAAGATGTGAGTACTTCCTTCTAGGTAGTACCTATCGTACTCATTCCTTCCCCAGCGTGCATCTATTGCCGACATCTGCTGCTGCCCGTCCTTCCTGCTAGCCCTTGCTGGGCCCTGGCTGGTCATCCTCGGTGCTGTCAATATGCAACGAACTATCGTCCAGAGGCTCAGTTCGTATGAATGGCTGGGCTGTAGTCGTGTGTTTGATGACGCCCACGTCTTGCGCGTTGCCCAGATTCTCTATGCACTGCGTCTGTCTGTCGAGGAGCTTAACACCTACTACACCACCCTGACTCCTCCGTCGGCCTCCAAAGATTGTGTGCATCCCTTGGTTTTTCCCGCGTTCACCTCCTTCACAGATGACAACGGGCAGGAGGCGCACTTTGAGTATGTGCAGCCACTTGAACCCGAATCTTTCCAGTGTGTCACGTTCCTTGCGAGACTACTCGATGGGGACCGAACCGGCGAGCGTATCGTGGTCAAGTTTGTTGATCGTTACAGCACAGAAGCACACAACTTGTTGGCGGGACACGACCTTGCCCCCAGGCTTATCCGTCACCAAGTCTTAGGACCAATCTATGGCGCCCTTGCGATGGTGATCATGGATTACATTGAAGCGGACAGCCTCGCTGAACTCGAGCTCGATTACGATGACATGAAAGCCATCGACGCGACTGTGCGTCGTGCTCTGGATCTCCTCGGCGAAGAACATTTGATTTTTGGTGATCTGCGCCCACAGAATGTGATGCTCTTAGACGGCAAGGAGCCCGTAGAAAAGCGCGTGCGGTTTATCGACTTTGATTGGGCATGTAAGGAGGGTGATGGTGTGCGGTACCCATTCCACCTGTCGGGGGCTGTTCGTCGTGCGTCTGGTGCTAAGGACTATGATGTGATCACGAGAGCGCATCAGGAAGCGATGTTCAAGATGTTTTGGTTTTAGTTTGCATGCCCAAACGTAGATGTATGTAGAGCTATCCGGTGTCTCTCAAATTTCACGAACCAAGGTCCGGAGGTGTTCAAGCAAGCTTCGATGTTACCTGGTTTGAATGTGAATGCGGGTCTAGCAAGAGCAACGCTGAGTTCAAGTTGTGAGATTCTAGTGGAGGCACGGCATTTCGGGGTTTTGGATGTAGCGACGGTCTGGGAACTGTACTTAGAATCGAAATTAGGATACCATAGTGTTATGATATCAAGTTTGTGATGAGGGAATCCTGGAAATCACTAGGCATATGCACTTCATCAGATTCAGATGTCTTACCTCTCTTCTGTCTGGCGTACACGATTTGTTACCTTTGTTGAAAGCACCGTAATCGCCTGTCATTCTCTCCACCTCCGCGCGACGAGGGAAGCTGCACCGCAGTACTCGCGTACTGCGGCTTGCGCTCAACAGTTTTTACCGACGACTTCGTTCTGTTGGGGGTGCTTCTTCAGCCTCTTCCGCTCCAGGCTTTGATGTACAGTCCTGAGCTGTCTCGGACGCGCTGAAAAGAGGATTACGACTAGTGGCATCACTGATTGCGCTGTGGCTTAGAATACAGATTCTGCCCCGCCGTGAGGTACACGCCAGGCCGGCACTGGTAGAGTTTGCGCATGGGCTCGTAGGCAGCGAAATACCTATTCCGCCCCTTCACGCTGTGTGGCGTCAAAGATCCAACACTCGTGGACTCGGAGGAGGTATCATTCACAGCGTGGAGAGGGATCCCCACGTATGCCGTTCCCGTGTTGAGCAGCGGGTTAGATTGGAGAGTCACGCGTTTTACAGAAGCGGCCAGTCAATGCCACGAATAACAAAAATTCCGCGCGACGAGGAAAGCTACACCGCAGTGCTCGCATGCTGCTTCCGCTCAACAGTTTTTACCGACGACTTCGTTTTGTGGGGGGTGTTTCTTCGGCCTCTTCCGCTCCAGGCTTTGATATACAGTCCTGAGCTGTCTCGGACGAGGATTACGACTAAGTGGCATCAATGATTGCGCAGAGGACAGATTGTGCCCCGCCGTGAGGTACACGCCGATCATTCCGCCCCTTCACACTGTGTGGCGTCAAAGATCCAACACTCGCGGAGGAAGAAGTATCATGCGCTTACAACACGGAAAGCGATCCCCACGTATGGCGTTCCCGTGTTGAACTCTCGACAGTTCATGGGGTCAGAACATCAGAACGATGAAGTCGACCTCGAGATACATAATGATTGATTGAACGTCGCGCAGATAGGATCACGTGTGATAAGATACAGCGACACAATTAAAAACATGCGACCGCTATTTTTGCTAATGCGTTGACGGAGTAAATGTTCTGAATCGTTTCGGAGGGGTCGCCCTCCGGAGGTTTTGTAAATCAAGCTTCCAACTTGTAACTATGTAAACACCGGTGAGCTACCGGAAGGGTGTGAGCGCCTTGTTGAATGGAACTCATCATACGTAACTTTGTTGCAGGGAATGTGCCAAGTGAAAGATGATGCTACTAGGCAGGCAAAAGAGCTGAAGAAGTTTCCAACCAAACGTCCGTCGTATCTGAGCCTCGTGATGCTAGCGCTACTTTGGGGCAGCGTTGACAGCTAGAATAGAGCAGCAAGCAGCAAGCCTATATGTACTAAGTTTGGCAGGCTTCAGAAGACTTGAGACTTTAGCCTTGCACAAAGATCCCGAAATCGAATATGGATATCGAAAGACTAGTGTGAGAATGTTCATAACCATTCCGAGGACATCGTGATGTTTGTTCGTGTTAGGATCTAACGTCTTGCTGGGACTCTCTTTCCGTTTTGGGCATGCTACTCCTGTTGTCTCTGCTCGTTTCCGCGAGTATTCCACTACCAGTTCTGCTCGCGTAGTTCTGCTCGCGTTTTTTGCTTTATTTGTGGAATGAAAGACGGCGAAGAAATGCCGCTTTTCAACGGGGCCGAAGGTGGATAATGGGTGTACACCTTCTAAAGAAGCACAGTGGCGTAACGCGGCACCAAATTCGGACCAAATAAATAGCTCTCTGCTTCCGTCCAGCATCTCCCACTTCTCTTTCCGCCTTTCTCTCTCGCGCTGATACCCTTCTGTTCACTGTTCTCGACGACGACGACGACGATACTATCATGGTCGACTGGCAATCTCCCAAAGAGGTCCTCCAGGATGGCGGTGAGCGGGTGCTGTTACTGCATGCGCGTCGTTGCTGACCGGATCTTTTTTCCAGTCTTTTTCGGGCGATTCATGCACGTTCTGCTCGGGATATATGTGTATGCTTTCCCTTACGCACGGCGTCTCCGGCGTGCTCACCCTTGATCGCGTTAGATGGGAGTGGTTCACGTCGCTCAAGTTTGACTGGGAACACTTCAGCGGACGGCGACCATTCCGATGGCCTCTGGTGAGCTCAAAGCTGTGTCAAGGCGATTCCGTTGACTGTCAGCACAGATATTCTATTTCTTGAACCGATACTGTCTGCTGTTCGCGATGATTGGCATGTAAGTGGCATATATGCGCTGAAATCGTCCGTTAACAGTCTCTCAGAGTGACAGCCTTGAACGTAACAAGGCGAGTTCGCGCCTTTTCATCCCCGTTATCTACTCATTTCGTACAGGGAGATAAACTGCCAAGCCCTGTACACGTACAACCAAGTATATGCGCGCTTTTCTTCCGCTTTCAGGGCGTTAACGCGTTCAATAGGTTTTGGGCAATGCAGCTATCGGTCTCGCCTCGATTAACTTGTCGCTCCGAACGTAAGTCTTCGTACTCCACTTCCTATCAAGCGCTGACTGCGTTTATAGCATTGCTGTGTGGTCTCGGAGCATCTATATTGTCATTCCTGTCATCATGGTCATCCTTGGACACTGGTCTCTACTTCTTCACGGCGTTCTTCTCAAGGCAGCATGGGTTCCGGGCCAAGGATGTGTCATTACCGAGACAGACAATAAGCTTCTGGCCGTCACATTCATCTATGGAATGGCCTTTGATTTCACTGTGCTCATGCTCACCGCCTGGAAACTCGTTTTCAGCGCGCCCAGTGCGGTCAAAATTGGTCGCTCTATGCTTGTTACCCTTATCTTTGGAGACGGTCTAATTTACTTCGTCGTCGCATTCCTATCCAACCTTCTTGCAACGGTAAGGCTCTTGCTCTACCCCGCTTGACTCACCTTACACTTTCTCCGTAGATATTTATGCTGCTCAACCTCAATGCTGTCATGTCCATTATCGCCAATGTTCCTGCTGCCGTTGCTTCCACGGTACGTTCTGACAGCATCCTGACATTTGTTCGGTGTCTGATTCTGTCCAAGATTGTAGCGTGCCGAGCTGTGCGGCGTTTATGCAAGTACACCCAGCAAGGGCCTGACTTTTTGGGGTAAGAACCTTCTTCTTCGACCATGTGCTCTGATCTGACCGTCATATCAGCACCACCATGGCCTCGAGTCTCGCGTTCCGCACCACCGGTGCTACCACGACAGCTTCCGTTCCCAAGAGGCCCAAGGTCGCCACATCTGGTCTCAGCGGCATGGACGGAGTACACGTACAGGTGAATCCGAGTAACAATGACTTGTAGCTTTTCTGACTTGTGTCTAGATGGAGACATTTGAATCACCGGCCACCTACGTCGAATACGACGCGATGGGTAATATTATCAAAGGTTCTCCGGACAGTATGTTCGACCACGATCCGGAGGCACAACAGATCAAGGACGAGTTCAAACGTCCACCGTACTAGGTCGACTCTATGGCCTCACGCTCGCTTGGACTCTGGATGTGTGCTGTTAGGGCACGAAGAAGTAAAAAGAAATAAACAAGTGTTTTGGTCCCCCAAAAATGAACTGTGTCTCTGTTTGTTATCGCTGTGAGCTGGCTCTTATGATCAATAGAAGCGTTCGCTGACGCTTCACGATAGTTGCATCGAATTTGTAGCCCTTTGTAGAATAATAAAGTACGTGATGCAAGGCAGTTGCCGAGATTGAATTGGCTGACCCGCTCAGCAGGAACCTGTCTGAATTATCTTTTGATCAAGCAACTTGTCTTGACAATTGTGAGATCGTCGTGATTGCCATGAAGGCGACTATGCCGAGAACATCAAGCTCGTGTGGCTGTCGACTTCATGATTCCCCGTACTCGAGGCCCGCAGTTCTATTTACTGGGTAGAAATAGCACAAATGCGCGCGCCTCTTGAGGCCGTCGAAGGCTCACATGCAGGGTGTTTGATGTGGGCACACGTGGGTCCCCGAAGCCAGCTTTGTGGGAACATTGTTTCCGTGTTGGCCTTTGAGTTCTTGTTATCAAAGTGGCTAAAGAGGAGCTCATCCATATCAGATGGCATTCATCGTACGACGTACGTACCACTTGAAAAGTAACGCCCCGTGAGAATGGTTATCTCAGGCATTACTTAACATTCAACCGCTCCTACATATATGCATACGGTCACAGTGTGGAGCAGAGATACATGGATACCTTTATTCAACAGATAGAACTAGAGGGAATTAAAGAGGTAGACTAGAGTTACACAGTACATTTCGTGAACACAATGGAGACAAATTCAAGGACGTCTCAAACGGCCTGCCCGTTTTCAGAACTTGTGAAGAAGAGGAAAGTGGTAGACCGCCTCATACTACCGTCTAGCATTAGAAGCATCCCTGGTCTATTAAATTGTCATTAGTATAGTGACATGACTCTGGAGAGATCGACTGACCCGACTGAAAGGGAAACTAGTCTTCTGATTGTATACCTCAAGCTCAGAGTCAGAAGGAGGGACCATTGCGTTCCGGCGCAGAAGCTGAACATTGTCTATGCCCGAGTAAGATCCGTTGCTGGTGTTATCCATTTCGTCGTACTCAGAGGAGGAGTAGCCCGCTTCGTAAAAACTAGCCTCAAATGCGTTCGGGGGTGACCAGCTCTGGGTAGTCCTGATGGCGCTGTCTGGAGGGTGAACGGACTGAGGCGTAGAAGGGGAGGAATGGGGGTATTCCAGCTGCCAGTAATCCATCTCGGCGGGTGGCGGACCGTGTGTCCGCAGGTGGCGCTTCATGTTCGAACGCACGCCAAAGGTCTTTTCGCAACCTGGGAAGGTACAAGGAAAGGCTGTCGAGAGGAAATCGCCGTCAGCGAAGGCGTTAGGCCTTTTTGAAATGAGCTTACGTCTGATGCCATTGTGACTGTTCATGTGGGTACGCAAGCCGCTTGGACTACAAAAGATTAGAATGCAGTATGCCGAGATGGGGAAAGCAACCAACCGAGGAAAGTCGTGTTTGCATATCTCGCAGCGATGCATTTTACACTTTTTCTTTCTAGGCTTCATAAGCGCCACAGCACCTGAGTCGAAGGGACCCTCCGCTTTGGAGATGAAACGAGGTTGCGGCTGTTCGGCGTACGGTGCCTCAGACCTCAAAGGCATGTCTGTCCACGAAGGAAGGCTGGGAGCCGGTGCGTTGGGTCGAGGGTGGTACATCATCGAGGCGTCGACGATATTCGCTGCTCGGTATCCTTCGATGGGCATGATGCCTATGGAGTGCTGAGACTGAGCACGAGATGAAGAAGGAGTAGGTGCGACAGAAGAGGGTGCATATGACGATGAAGAGAAGGCTCCTGGCCAGACGGGCGATGGGTAGTAAGACGAAGCATCATGCTGCTGCGGGTACGCGCTATGCGGCATTCGATTATCGCTGTACAAAGAGCTCGACGACTGGCCGACCGCGCGCCGCGCGGCCGGTACCAAGTCAAAGTTCTGGAAGTCTTGAGGCAATGTGGCGTAATATGGGAACTGCGAGGGATCGTCTGAGTTCTCGTTGGTGTTCATGGCGGACCCAGAGGACGAATTATCGGGGGAGGAGAGATTCCAGGAGTTTGTAAAGTGCATGTTAGTGAGGAGAGGGCGGGCAACAATGGGGGTAGGAGCCACAAGGACTGGTGGGTTTATATAACATTCGGAGGACAGCGTTTTTCGGCAAGTATGACTCGGCGAGTAGTCCCGTGGTGTATTGTCTACAGGTCCGCATTCGGGAACAGCTACTGGGTCTTTCAGGTGCAAACCGTTGCTGTTGAAGTGCATGGCGCTGCAGAGAGCGGTTAGGCGGGGAATGAATTTACAGGGCCAGATTGGCTGTAAAAATCCCGTGAGGGCCACACATTTCTTAGTAAAGAGGACCTACATAGGTACACAGCAGGGCCAAGCCTCAGCCTGTTGTTCAAATCTCGAGTACAAGGCGGTGTTCCCTCCAAACTCGGAAATGATCCACGAAAAACCCGCGAGGAAGGACAATTTCTCTGAGCAAGGTTGTAAACGATGATGAGTAAATGATGCGCGGACTGAAATTGTCGTACCAAACCACCATGGAGTTGCAAAGCCAGCCGGAAATGAGGTGAGCAGGGTCTTGGGTGCGATGACGGGAAACCTAAAGCGCGAGAAAACGACCACACCCAACACAAACACAAGTTCTGACGGCATCCTCGGGATATGCCCTCTTCCTGTCGATCGATGGGCATCAATAACTTCTCAAGCTTATGGAGGCATGAAACACATACATGAAGTAAGAAACAATAAGAAGAAAATCTATCAGGGATGGAGGTGTGCCAGTGCACACTGAAGACCCCACAAACAAAGGCAAGGGCTTGTTTTCAGAACAAAAGCTCATCAAAGGTGCGCCAGATTTCTACTAGTACCAGCCACAAAAAAGACAGGAACATATCAGCAGCCCTGTCCGAGATTTGAATTCGGAAGCGAGAAGAAGCTCGGGGACGGGACCAATTGCAAGGGCGAGCGCGTAACAAACACACAGGTAAATCAGCTGCATGATTTGTGCATGATGGATCAATATGCAGACAGAAAAGGAAGATGGCAACTGAGCTTACCCAGACCAGACCCAGACTCCGTTCAATATCCACTACTCGAGCTTCATGGTGGTCTAGCAGACGTGAGAAAGACATCATTGTCCGTTCTTTCAGTCGCAGAAGTCTCTCCACTGGCAGGCAAGACATCTTGACGCCTGATCGATGCCTAGGTCAAAAAAGGAAGGGAAGTTTCCGTTCTTTGAGATTAACTTATAAGGATTTCAAGGGACAACCGAGGCGGCCTAGCCCGGAAAGGCGACTGTGTTCTTACAAATTTTCCGAAAAAGACCTCGGAGATCACATCCTTGTCTGCGCCATCACGCCTCCACCGCCTCCAGTCGTCACGCACGAGCATGTCTTCAATGAGAACCTGACAACTTCTTCAGAGAGTACATTTGCGTGCCTTTGCGCGTGGGTTGTGTACGCGCAATGCCTAAAATTAACGTCGTGGAAGCTAAAGTCGACACTGTTCAATTTCGAGGAACGAGACAGCTAGGAATAGCTCACTTGGTAAGACACCAATTCGAGACCGAATGCCCCGTCGGAGTGGCAAAGCAATACTTTTGGAAAGAGGTGTGCTAGCCTCGTGCAGGAGAAGCAGGGTTCTTCTCCTGAGTACAGGCGCCAACAAGATAATATATCGATGAGCGCTCAGAACAGCAGGCAATGTCCCTAATGCCTCGTTCCATCTTCGAGTTATCGATGAAATCGATTATACCGGTTGACATGCCGCTGAGTTAGAGAACAAAGGAGAGAGAGACTGCTGTGTTCGATATACAGGCTCTGCGGTAACAATATACAGCTGCGGACATAGCCGTATATAGATAATAGTCATATATCGTCCTGGGAGGGCGTGTCGCGCCTATTTCTCAACATAAGCTCGTGAATGAAAGCGGAGAAGGTCATACCTCACAAAACAGCAACACAGTCCAAAAATGCGGTGCGGAGCTCGCAATGAAGCAATCTGTACTGAACGTCTAATCAGAGACTCTTGTAAAGATTAACAAGCTACGCGAGTAACTGTGGGGTGATCCTGATGAAGGAGGGGATGGAATTACTCCGAGGGAAGAACCTAAAGTAGAAAGTTGAATGGTCTTCGGAGACAACTCAGTCCCGACCTGAAGCGCCACGTTGCGCGCTCACTTCATCGCGTAGCCTTTCGCCATTTTTGCTAAAATAGAAAAAGGGCAGTGCGGGCGGGTATGATGGACCTACAACTGTGGTGAGCCTCGGACGCACACATAATTGACTCGACCCACCGTGATGAGTGGATCGCTAACCGGCTACAATTCCGTTTGAATGAATGACGTCGTTCCGATTATGCCGCTGGGAAAGGTGGCCCTCCCGCTGTTGATGCATTGACCAGTCCATATGGTGAAATATATATGGACCCACCAGGGACCCACAAATCGCGTCGATGGTGGCGCAATACCGTGCGGACAAGAGATGACGAATTCGACAATGCGTACGACAGAGATAGTGCCAGTTCCAGTTTAATGCATTCTGTCTTTCCACGCTGGTCATGATTCCGATCCGGGAGACTCTGTCGAGGCGCGCGCGATGCTTCATTACTAAGTAGTATACAGTTCGATCTTGCCATGAATAGGGAAAGGAGCGTATGACATGATGCGTACACGCTGGAAGGATTTGAGCTTCGGGCTTATGGGTTTATGACTGTCGTAAAGCTGACCTTGAATATTGAAGGGAGCGCTAAGAGTGTCAAAGGAAGGTGTCATTGTGGAAGCCGTCACAGCAAGCCACCTTCCATGGGACAAACAAATGGTCGAGAGTACAGAGGAAAGGGGGTTTACGCAATACTCATTCCGAGCGCAGTCCTCGCGACGAGGTGACGGTGGAGGAAGAAAAACAACTCGGACCGGATCGCCGGAAGTTGAACCCAGTCTCCATCAGCGTATCACCCTTCATTTCCGCTTCATTCCCTGGGGCATTAAACGTTCAGATGATGCTTGAAGCGTGTCTAAGAGCTACTGTATACATTTTCGTGGCGATTAACTCGTATAAAGTACAAATAAGTAGAGGGCCATCCATGCCGACCCTGGCAATGCTACAGTGAGGATATAAAGTGCTACAAAAGGTGAATGCATAAGTGTATGTGGATGTTCTCCAAGCTCCATTTTTCTCTACGCGCTCGACGACTTCCGAGAGGACGGTGCGCGAACCATCCGATATGGGTGCACCCTGGCGCCTTTCGCCAAAGGACGCTGAGGGTTGCGGAATGGCTGCATGGCCGGGCCAACGAGAAGCAAGGCTTCCGGGCGCGGTTGGCCAGGGATCGATGGTGGTACAAAGACGACGGCGTTGGCGTCTTCCATCGGGCAAGGGAGCAGGCTCACTTTATCTGAGGCCTGCTGGGGTGGAGGGGAAGGGGTACGTGACGACGTGGAAGAGGAGATGGAGAACTGTCGTTGCTTTGTGTAACCGTAATTCGGAGCGGGGCGTGAATGCTAGAAGTTCCTTTAGACAAAGAATGCGAATGTGAATAAAGACGTACTGTTTGGGATTCGTAGGTGCTGGTCGTGGGTAGCAGATCCAAGCTACACAGAGTGGGAAGGGTGGGTCGTGTAGATTGCATGATGATATTAATCGTGAAGATGAAGTAAGAGTCCACCGGGGCTCGAGGACCAGCCTTGTATTATTGAGAAAATAAGCGTGGAAAGGTGATAGAAATGGAGGCGGATGGATCCTTCATTCCACTGAAGCATAATACTTTATAACTGACCCGAACTGGTATACAAAGTCAGGATGGACACACAATGGTCGGAGGCAACATGCATTGTTCGTGTCACCGATCACTTGCGTCACAATATCTGTGTCACACCTTCCTTTTCCGATCCTTCCATATCGAACCTCCTCCTTCTACTTCGCTGGTCTCTACTTTCTCCCTATTGTTTCCCCCCTAACAGATTTAACAACCAAATTGAAGGGACGAACGGTATGCAACTTGACGGGATTTGTTGAACCATTGTTCATGAATTTGTCAGGTTTTCTTCATGTCAACATCAATCCCAAAAGTTCAGATAGTATGCAGCCGTTCACGCCTGTCCTTCGGCCTGTGAATGAGCTCGATTAGGTTCCCGGAACATCACCAGATGAGTCGTGCGCAACATTCAGAATACACGACGAATCCCATACGATCGGCAATGCTCTTCGCTGGATGCTCATGAAAAAGTACGCGTTCCGACATTACGGACGATGTTGCAATTGAATCAATCTTCAGCCCAAACGTTGAATTTTGTGGTTATAGGTGTGTTGGCAGTACGGCCGTCAATCGTCTCTCATTCTCAAATAGTGTTCCGCATCCCTCGGAAAATTTTATACATGTTCGTATTCAGATGTACAGTGCGCGCTCAAGTCTTACATCGCGGCCATAATCTAACCTTACGTAGATGATTTGTCTTCACTTGACGCGTTAGTCACTGCGTTGGATGACCTTGACGCGGTCTGCACGACAATCGGGGATACTTATACGAAGACGTCTCCAATCGGGCAAATACGAGCGATGGGAGGAGCAGAGTTGACCTTGATTAATTGACTGTTTGGTATGTCCTCGTCGCAATGTGCGATATGACAACGAGCTCTTACCGTTCAACTGAAGCTAGACGCCCGGCGGCGTGTGAAGGTGCACTTCGCGCTTCGTGTTTTAACGAGCAAGGTCACTAACAACCCGTTGCCAGCCAGTCGGAGAAAACACATTCAGTCCAGATGCGTCAAGATAGCCATTGAAGAGCGGATTCCCTATCTTGTCCACCGTCTTTAGAACAGCGATCTTCAGCACGCGTCAGGACGGCTGTTTCCTCTTGATACGCCAAATATAGCCAGATTTCGACGCATTCAATGCACCCGCGAACACGGAAGGCAAGGTATGAATTGAAGCGGCGGGATGGCTGTGAGCGCAGTTCGCCGGTACTACCTACTGGCGGTCGCGCCAGTCCTCCGTGGACACCGTGACTTGAGGAGAGCGCTTCGCCAGTGTATTCAACGCCATAATAGTTTCACGGGGGCGGTTGACGTCCATGCTTTCTTTCATTTAGCCACGTCGGTCCTCCAGCGCCGTTCGCACGTTATAAAAGATGTGCTGGACTGCGTCGAAATCATCTCAAGCACTATGCATACTACTTCTCGTCGTGGTAACTCTTCTTCGCGTTCGCCTCAGCTCTCCAAGGGAGGCGCGTGCTTGAATTGCAGTTCAGATTCTCTTCTCTCAATCGCGTTGTTTTGCCGACTGACCCTGTACACAGACACAGAAAGATCGTAGGACCGCCTGTCAATCGTCGAGTTCTTTCCGTCTGACGCGACATTAGCGTTGTGATGGCAAAAAGCCCTCTTGCAGTCAATGCGAATCTTCTTAAATCTTTCACGACTGCGAGTATGCTGGCAAAGGAGTGACAAAGACTCAAGTCTTGGAGGATCAGATCTGTCCAGAGGAGGATTCAAGAGCTCGAAAATCCAGGCCAAAGCCATCAATCTGATGTTACTACCATTGTGCTTTCGCAACCATACTCGCAGCCTCAAGGTTAGTTTCCTCATCTTGGCTGTCTACATATTTTTAAGCGAATCTCCAGGCACTGCGCAGACACTGGTTAGTTCGCAGTCCTCCGTTCACGCCGACGACTGACATTGACAAAACATCTTACTTCATTAGAGTCTCCCATTGCCGACTCAACACGCCATGTAAGCAGTCTTCGTTCTTCACAGAGCGACGTACCTCTAAGCCACCATCCTGTCTCAGTGTTACAATCTTGGCTTTTTCCTGGATGTGTATAGATTCACGCAGGCCATGTTGAGCCCCAGCACCAACCCCGCAGACCGTCCGATCTCCGCCCTTCATCTAGCGACACTGTTGTGGGGCATACACCTCTCGCCCTCTCGAGAAGTGCATGCTTACGAAAGCGTGTGTCTTGCCGACGTCGTGCAGAACACTGCCCAAGGCTTAGCCAGTTCGGTTTCTCATCCGTACGGCATCATCCAGTATATCCAAGCCGAAGTGCTCGTTGCGCAGTACTTTTTCCGGGCTGGCAAGATCCTGGAGGGTAAGTATCATACCAGTGCAGCGGCGGCCCTAGTGCTCAGCTCGAGCCTCCACAAGTTCAATCCAACGAGCAACGACTTCGTTGCCGAGGGTGAGAGGATCAACGGCATGTGGACGGTGTTCATGTTGAACAATTGCTGGACGGCGGATGGATCGGCGTCGAACTTTTCACTCCATATGGAGGGGTCGCGAATTGACGCGCCTTGGCCATTGGAGATGATGAAATATGCTGAGGTCTGTGGGAGGCCTTTGTCTTGAGAGGTTGAGGACTGACGGCAAGATGTTAGATTTCTCACTTGCCTCCGCGGACCACGTACACTATCCAGAAGTTCCTTGCTGGCGACTCGGATTACGGAAACTCTCTCCTGGTGGTCGAGGTCAAGGTATCGCTGCTCTTCGAGCAAGCCGGCCGAATGGGAAAGCAATACCATTCGCGTAAGAGCTAGTTCTTTCTTCTTCGATTTGATTGCGTGACGCGTTTTCTTCGTAGAGACCCCACAGCGAGACGCTAGTCATTTTGTCTCTCAGTTCAACTCGTTTTCCGCCGTACTCGAAAAGTTCATTCAGAACCTGCCAGCCGTCAACGCGATGCCTTCTCCATCGGCTGGCGTCTTCGTGCATTCGTTGGCACAAGCTGCTGTCCTCGCGCTGCATATGCCCGTCGTCTCGGCTAACCCGACTTCGCGCCCGCGCGTGGTGACTGCTGTTCGTGAGATTGTACAGCTCCTGAATACGCCTGTGCCATTCGTCGATGCTGTCCTTGGGGTGAGTGAGCTCATGGGACTGTGTGCGCGGGTACTAATCAGGAGCTGGCAGGTTGTCTGGGGGCGGGCATGCCAATTCCTCCTGAGGGAGATATCGAACTCACTCCAGGAAGAGCCTATGGCACTGCTGAACGCTATAATCCGGGTGATGACCGCATTGGCTCCGGGTGCTCCGTTTTTTGGTACGTTAGATCTTGTCCTATAACAGTTGTTGTCTGAAGCTGCGTTTTACAGCCGCTCAATTGAATCAGGTGCAGTCCATAGAGCTCTATGGGACCTCGTTGACTGCTCGAATACATTCACGAATACACTAACATCCGACTGATACGTCACAGTTACATTATCGCACGTCTGGAACCAACTAAAGGAAAGAATCGCAGACTACTCTACCTCGTCCTTCCTAATCACCACCATAGATCTGCTAGTATTATATAGAGCTGATTATTTATATATTCTAATCGATACGTATACGTATGTCACATAGTAATCTGTAGCCCTCTTTGCCGAATATCCGACGTGGCGCATATAGTTGCGACAAAGAAGGCTCAAGGTTCCTGGTTCTCTCCACTATTCCATACACCAAAACTACGATAAATTCATGTTATACGGGCATCCCAAAATGTGAAGGCCATTACGGGCCGACGGTTGAACGTCTGAAATCTGTTGCTTATGAATCGACGATTCTATCTGGAGTCACTATTGCATCCATCTCCCAGTCAGTCTCTCCGACGGGAACCTCGTTCACGCCGAGAAGCTGCTCTCGCAACGACAGTGCAACTGTTCATCAGTACCCAGTAGTCAAAGAAATGCTGACGATTAGTTGGAGGAACATACCGAGGAGAGGTTTTGGCCGCCCAGACGCAGTGTAAGAAGCAATGAAACGATCATAATATCCTTTCCCATGCCCTAATCGGGAGCGGGAACGATCAAAGGCCACACCTACAGAGCTTCAGCCTTCCTGCTCGGGCGCAAGTGCGTAGCTTTGACCTGGCACCAATATAAGATCCAAGTCCTCCTCCAGAGCTTATACGTGTCAGAGATCTGGCTCCTTGGTTTAGATATCAAACCATACCGTTCTGCCTTGGGGCACCATCCCACGTATCGGAAGGATCTGGGATACCCCACAGTCCCTTGGGGATGGCGTCCAAATCAGCGTGGTCGTGTATCCTGAGGAGATTCATTTTGCTTTCCCCGGATGAAGAAGCGTCAATTTTAGGCACGTAGAGGTGCTTGCCTAGTAACATGGCATCAGTAACAACGTAGAATGGAGTAGTACTACACATGAGCACTGAGCACTACTGACCGAGATTGAGGATTTCTCTAACGAGAGACGACGTGTCGAGTTCTCCAGAGGGCATGCTGAGATAGCAGCTCACAGTCCTACATTGACGGAAAGAGGGCAGAGCGAGGATTCGGTCTCGTACGGCGTTGGCTGAGCAATATCGGTGAGTTGTAGATGTGACTCGGGCTACGCCGCGTACATTGCTCTTCGATTGAGGATGCGGATAGAATCTTCAAGGTTGTCGTCACAGATTTTCTTAATACTTTCTTCTGCGCTTTGAGAACCAAGGAACCTGCAGACATGATAGCAAAGAGGTGGCGGTAGGTGGAAGGATAGTGGTGGTTGGAAAAGGAAAGCCTCGATTCGGAATAAGTCGCGATCGAAACGCGATCACTATCTCTTTGCACCATGATGGCGCCAGCCTATGGCACAGATGCCAATGGTAAAACTATGAACCCGCCTTCCAACCAGAGGAAGTCTAAGTGATGGCAGCGCATTCATCGTTGCCTGTAACTTGAAAACTTGCAAATGCAAAACCGTGACTCGGATACAGCTCTCTATCCGCCCTACTTACGACCATTTTCCTTGGTCCCAGCTCACCCATCTTTCTCTTGATTCTGCTTCCTGGCGTTACACGGCAATGTCTGATCGTTTAAAGTGGAATAGACGGGATTCTTCTCGAACCTGTTATAATCCGACTGACAGTTTAGGTAGTGATAGGTTATCATTCAAGAAATAGAACAGAATGGAATGTGCTCTCGCGACCGTGACGAGGAATTGAATATAAATAATACATAGAGAGGACCTCAACCCGCTACCTCGGAACTCGATGATGCTACTCAGAAGATGCCCAGATGACTGGCATTCTGCAATGCCGTCGACCATGCGTTTGCCATCATGACATAGCCTTGGTCATTGGGATGCAAAGCATCCGCCATATCCCCCGCAGTTAGAAGATTCCCCATATTCACCACCAGCACCTTCTTTCCCGCAAGCTGCCGTACTGCCAGAACAGCCGGAATCGCGGCATTGTAAGCGACAATGCGGGACTGAGTAGTGCTCGACGTCGACATGATGATCTGCGCAACGAAGAGCACAGCATCCGGGCTCGCTGTGAAGATCTGGTCGATGAGGCTGCCGAGTCGAGCAGGCGCGTTCCCGACGTCCGAATTTAGATTCATATCGTTCGTACCGATGTGGAGGAGCACGACATTGGGATGCAGTGCCAGAGACGATGTCACTCCGGCATTGGTCGCGATTTGGGAGATGGTGAAACCACTATGACCTTCATTGTCATTGTCAACCATGGTACCCGATTTGATAGAGCCAACCATGTTGACTGTGTGGGAGCAGAAATCGAGGAGGCCATGGAGGTCGTTACGGTAGCCATTACCATCAGAACTCCCGACACCAAAGGTAATCGAGTCCATGAATGGTGAGAATGAAGGCAGCTGAAATCATGTAGAACGCACCACCCAAGGGTAAAATAGTCAAGTTCTTGCCTGTCTGTCTCGCTGTAAACGAGTCTACGACAAGTGACTGGCCGACATGAAAGGTGGCCAAGAGGGCAAGGATAAATAAGGTCATCGTCTCGAAGGGTTACGTTTGCGTGAAAACAAGAAGCAAAGAGACCAGCCTTCTTTTACAGAGTCAGGGAATCATGATGGCTGTCAGTCGATGAAACAGAATTGCGTGAACATAGCCGCAGGTGACGCCGTGCAGTGCAAGGAAGATGTCCATCAGCTTCAAGGGGACGCCTTCCATTGCATTGTAGACATTAATGCATGAGGTTGTATAGGACATGAGAGGAGGTACGTATCCCAGTGAGAACTTCTTTCCTATACTGTAAGTACTGAGAGACAGTGCGTACGAGGTGACTGACATGTATAAGATGGAACGCGGGTATCATGTTCCAAAAGGATCAAAAGATACAATTACATTACGAGGTCTATAGCCGGTTGTATAGTTCGCGACACGTCAAGCTGTCTCAGGTCGGATACGTAGAAGGCGGCTGCATTGGAGTGCGTTACTGAGCACCGACAAACAAGTATACGGTGCACTGGTTGTATGCGGATATCACCAAGGCCGACCAGCGACGCGGCGTTCACGCGTGTACGAGAGTCGGCCAGTATTTGAGTCGTTAATCCGGTAGAAACCAGAGAGGTAGCGGCAAGTCGTTCTAACAGAAGAAACATCGAGGTCGGAGTAGTGGTATGAAAACACGAGGTAAAGAGATCGACTCACGCCACGTGATGCCGACGCGTTTTTATTTCTCGCCACCATGCTCGGCGCCGCGAGTCTGCAAGTCGAACCGTGGATCTGGTCTATTGACTCCAGCACTGGAGAACTTAAGGCTCAGTGGATCAACTCGGATGGATGTGAATCTTTTACTTTTTTGTTTGCATGTGCCGTGCTGAACCTCTGCAGCCACGACTCCGAACTATCTTTAGTATATCTGGTTGGTTGGGGACTATGATGCCGCGCGATCTTTTATCGGCGACTCAGAGCCAATTGTAAGCCTTTCTTGTCATCAGTACTGGTTCAGCGTTTGATCATCACCTACAGTCCATCTACTTCGGTACTTTAGCTGATTGGGACGGCTACTTCTTCCTCCAGTCTAATGGTCTTTCGGCGTCGATATCCTGGCTTTTACTCGGGCTTATCTTTGTGGAATTTCTAGAGTATGTTCATGCGACAATATGTATATATGCGGTATGTTCTTTGTGATACATCGTTCTTCGTTCTCCATCTAAATGCTCTGCGACTGTCCTTGTGACGGGAGTACTCTTCAGGGCGCCTGTAGAATTTACTTCTTCGGGTGCTAACTAAACCTCAGAACACACATGACTTAACAAATGGCGCACTGACTTTCATGCACCGCGCCGCATCGGTGCTCATCTGACTGCCGATGAGCGGCGGATGCAGATGGAGGAGATGCTTCCCATCTGGTAGGCGACATCTTAGAGCCGCGACGCTTGTTTCTAGAGTCTTGCTGGAATGTCCTAAACGTAAGTACACGCCCAAGTGTAAGCCAAGCAGTGCATGCGCACTCGCGCTCGCGCTCGCGGCGATCCCGAGAGCAAGTACGACCATGTTAAGAATCTCGCATCTAGGGAAGGAATATCGTCGTTCTTTCATCATGTCTGTACGCCTACTGGGATGGCTAGTATGCCTCCCGTTCATCTTGGCGCAGTCGCCGTCGAACCTGTCGAGCACGCTGTCCTCAGCGCCGCAGTCATCCTCGTTCTCTGCGTTGTCTTCTGCTGTTACAACGTCGAGCGCGCCGCTGTCGTTGTCTCTGGCTTCTTCTGTGTTACCTTCGTCGGTCGACGTCTCTTCAAGCGCGGTCGGAACGGCACTTTCTTCGTCTATTGACGCATCCCCGTCCACCACCACGCGAAATACGGTGCCTATCATGTCATACACGTTCACGCCGTATCCGTCTCCTGCGGCTACTGGTGGCGTTCCAAGTGATCCCCAATCTCCACCCGAAGCTGGATCCAACAAGGTCCCCGACTTTTCGGCGGCGTGGACTGCAGCCTATAACAAGGCCAAAGCGATGGTTAGTACTGTCATAGGGTTTTATTATTGTCACTGACTCCTACACTTTCACAAGGTCGCTACCTTCTCGCTTGAAGAAAAGGTCAACGTCACGACTGGAATTGGCCTGGGAAACTTAGGCCGATGTGTGGTAAGTTACCTCTCGTGTTTTTCCGAGTTGTCGTTTTCCATTGACAGTTTTGTGGTAGGGAAACACACCGGCCATAGAAGGAAAAGGCTTTCCCGGTCTTTGCTTATATGATTCTCCATTGGGTGTTCGCTTCCTCGACTTTGTGACTGCTTTCCCGACTGGTATCAACGCAGCTGCGACGTACGTATGCTTCGTGGATACAATATTGATTTAATTCTCCCAATAGCTTCAACCGACGCCTGATTCGGCTTCGTGGGCTCTTCCTAGGTCGCGAATACGTAGGGAAAGGCATCAATGTCGCTTTGGGGCCCATGATGAATATGGGGCGGATAGCGGAAGCTGGAAGGAACTGGGAAGGATTTGGCGCTGATCCTTTCCTGACGGGGGAAGCTGCATATGAGACTATTCTAGGTATGCAGGAAGCGGGTGTTCAAGCTTGTGCGAAGCACCTTGTTGGCAAGTGAGTGATGGACGTGATGACATGGTAGTTGGTTCTCATCATCGGCTGGAATAGCGAACAAGAATATCGTCGGACGCAGGAAAGTTCTGAGATTGATGATCGCACTCAACATGAGATATATTCTCATCCATTCCTACGAAGCATCATGGCAGGTGTTACGAGCATGATGTGCAGCTATAGTACGCCACTTTCTCGCTCTTCCCAAACTTGAATGACATAACCTGACTTGATTAGATTTGTTGAACGGTACTTACGCTTGCGAAACGAGCACAAGGTAATGAACGACATCATCAAACGGAGTATGGGTTCCAAGGGTGTAAGTTTATTCTTGTCGTATCGGATATATACGAATCACTGATTACCGAGCAGATATTATGTCGGAACTGGCAAGCAACTGAATCCACCATCTCAGCGATTACGGGTTTGGATGTAAGCCTCCGTCTCTACCCCTTCTAGTCGCATCCGACCGTTCGCCTTTAGATGACGATGCCGGGAGACATAACCGCTTTTTCTGGCGACTCTTACTTTGGCGGAAACCTAACCGCCTACGTTCAAAATGACACTATCCCGGAAGCTCGTGTCGACGATATGGGTGAGTAGTACCTTCCATCAATCATCACAGAAACCACCGTCTGACTTTCTTGGCAGCTACTCGTATCATTGCTGGATGGTTCTTTGTACATCAAGACAGTCCTTCATATCCGGTTCTCGCCGACAGCCAGGGCAACGACGTACAAGAAGACCATTATAAGCTTGTACGCGAAATGGGCGCTGCAAGCACGGTTCTACTCAAGAATACAAATAATGTGCTCCCGCTTAATAAACCGCAGAAGTTGGTTTTATTGGGATCTGATGCTGGTCCTGGTCGGTTTGGACCGAATCCGTTGAGTCTGTTTGGACCGAGCCAAGTAAGCCGTCGTATACGTCTGACGTTCATAGACTCAAATAGTTCTTCACAGCGCGAACACGATGGAATTCTCGCTATGGGTTGGGGCTCCGGGTGTGTTCTCCATTCCATATCATGAACACATCGCATCGCTAATCACCGGCATTCAGAACTGCAACATTGCCATATCTAATTTCGGTACGCATCTATCGCTTGCAAAAAACACACTCCCGACCTCCTCCCAGCCGCTTGAAGCAATACAGCAAAGAGCGCGAAAAGACCACACCACCATTTCGTGGATGCTGGATGACTTCAATCTAACACGCGCTGCCTCTGCCGCGCTCCAGCAATCTGCCGCATTGGTGTTTATCAATTCTGACTCTGGTGAAGGAGATGATGGAGACCGGTTGGTCCATCTGAGGTGATTTCTGGTGATTGATGGCTAATCCAGGTCTTCAACAGGACGAACTTGACCGCTTGGCATGGGGGCGATGACCTTGTACAGGCGGCGGCGGCGGCAAATAATAATACGATTGTCATTGTTCATAGTGTTGGTCCGCTCATCTTGGAGCCGTGGATAGAGCATCCTAACGTAACTGCGGTATGTATCTGAGAAATTTTCCCGGAGTTTGGCTGATGTCGTTGAAGGTCCTTTGGGCGGGAGCAGCAGGACAAGAAGCCGGTAACTCGATTGCTGATGTCCTCTATGGGGATTGGAATCCCTCTGGACGTCTGCCTTACACTATTTCAAAGAGGCCGGAAGACTACTCTGCGCAACTGGTCACTGGTGGGTCTGGAGATGATATTATTGTTGTTTCTTATACTGAAGGGTATGTTTTCTTCGACCTGGTATGCACGTCTAACAGTCGACCATTACTTAGGCTGAACATTGACTATCGTCACTTCGATGCTGTTTGTATCCCACTACGTTTTCGAGACCTAGGCTTACTGATTCTTTAGAAAAATATCACTCCTCGCTATGAATTCGGCTTTGGACTGAGCTATACTACGTTTGAGTACGACAGACTATTGATCGAGAGGACGGGTAATGCAAGTGATCCCCAAGCCGTGGCCTGGGAAGCTGGCGAGCCTACGGAAATATCTGTGGGGTCTGCGACGGCAGCCTGGTACGAATCTTCTGAGAACGCAATCTCCACTTATCCTCGCTTAGGTTACATGAGGATGCCTTCAAAGTAACGTTCAACGTGTTGAATACTGGCTCGGTGTATGGTGGTGAAGTAAGATTCTTCGCTCCTGTCGAAGTGCATGCGTTGATTTGTGTTGCCTAGATCCCACAGCTGTATCTGAACATGCCGGCTTCCGCTGAAGAGCCGCCGTCCATCTTACAGGGCTTCACCAATGTCGAACTTGCGCCTGGGGAGAGCAGGACGGTGACGATCTATTTGTCACGATACGCGGTGTCTATCTGGGATACTGTCGCTCAAGGCTGGAGGAGACCCGTAGGAACTATTGGTGTAACCGTTGGTGCCAGTTCTCGGGATGGCCGTCTCTTTGGTTCGTTGCCTTGATAAATTGGCTAGGCTTTTTCGGGCTTGGACTTCAACCCCTTGCTTACTGTTTGATTTATCAATATTTTTCGCGTCGTTTGGTTTCGGCCCACGTGCAAACTCAACTTCACTATTCAACCAGCTCAGCGGATTATTCGATTGTCGTCGGAAACGCCCCCGCTTTCCTCAGCTATTCCATACGCCATGACTACAATGAATCCAATGTTATACAGGCATCTCGAAATCTGGAGCCCACTACGGGCCGACGGTTGAACGTCTGAAATCTGTTGCTTATGAATCGACGATTGTATCTGGAGTCACTATTGCATCCATCTCCCAGTCAGTCTCTCCGACCGGAACCTCGTTCACGCCGAGAAGCTGCTCTCGCAACGACAGTGCAACTGTTCATCAGTGCCCAGGAGTCAAAGAAATGCTGACTATTAGTCGGAGGAACATACCGAGGAGAGGTTTTGGACGCCCAGACGCAGTGTAAGAAGCAATGAAACGATCATAATACCCTTTCCCATGCCCTAACCGGGAGCGGGAATGATCAAAGGCCACACCTACAGAGCTTCAGCCTCCCTGCTCGGGCGCAAGTGCGTAGCTTTGACCTGGCACCAATATAAGATCCAAGTCCACCTCCAGAGCTTATACGTGTCAGAGATCTGGCTCCTTGGTTTGGATATCAAACCATACCGTTCTGCCTTGGGGCACCATTCCACGTATCGGAAGGATCTGGGATACCCCACAGTCCCTTGGGGATGGCGTCCAAATCATCGTGGTCGTATATCCTGAGGAGATTCATTTTGCTTTCCTCGGATGAAGAAGCGTCGATTTTAGGCACGTAGAGGTGCTTGCCTAGTAACATGTCATCAGTAACAACGTGGAATGAAGGGATCTACTACAAACGAGCACCGAGTACTACTGACCGAGATTGAGGATTTCTCTAACGAGAGACGACGTGTCGAGTTCTCCAGAGGGCATGCTGAGATAGCAGCTCACAGTCCTACATTGATGGAAAGAGGGCAGAGCGAGGATTCGATCTCGTACGGCGTTGGCTGAGCAATATCGGTGAGAAGTAGATGTGACTCAGGCCACGCCGCGTACATTGCTCTTCGATTGAGGACGCGGATAGAATCTTCAAGGTTGTCGTCACAGATTTCTTAATACTTTCTTCTGCGCTTTGAGAACCAATGAAGATGCAGACATGATAGTAAAAACGTGGTGGTGGGAAAAGGAAAGGCTCGATTCGGAATGTCGCGATCACGGTTACACCATGAGCGTCTCGCGACCGCGACAAGAAATCAAGAAAGGGCCTCAACCCGATACCTCGGAACTCGACAATGCTACTCAGAAAATGCCAAGATTGCTGACTTTCTGCAATGCCGTAGACCATGCGTTCCCTGCAGTTAGAACAAAATTCCCCAGTAAATTCATGGACTTACTTTAAGAAATGAAGGCTACGGCCTCACGCTTAAATGCCAACGTGTTAAGAATTGTTTAAGATTGTTTAAGGCTACACGTACATGCACACTCTGTTGTCATCCCTGAGGCAGACACTTAACGCATGCTTCAACGTCTCGCTTAACTCGCCGTCTCGCTTAACCCGCCGTCTCGCTTAACCCGCCATCTCGCTTAACCTGCCGTCTTAAGATCTTAACTCACTCAGCACGAACCAACTGCTTAATCTAACACTCGAAGGCTTAAGCAAATTTTAAGATCTTAAGTGATCATACAAGGTATTGACATATGCACGGTGCATAGAATATCACTCGTCCATCACAACATCATCGGAGTCGAGCCTTTCCGTGACCATGTACCATCCCTTACCCAACTTCGTCGACGAGACAACCTTCGGTCCTCTGTATCTGTCCGTCAGACTGACAAGAACTTGTTTAAGGACGGGATGCACGTACGTCTTCTTCACATCCGTCACTGCTGATTTACGACTGCTGCGGCGAGGTGCTGAGTTGACCTGTGTTCTAGCCGTTGGCGCATCGTTCTCGGTATTGGTGGTCCTACCGGTATCATCAGAACAGTTCTAGTGTTGAATCAGAGCACATGCTACGAACCCTTTGCCATTCTTATTACCACGAGGCTTCTTCGGGGCCTTGGTTGGTTCGGTACTGTCATCGGATCCTCGGTGCCTCTTTGATGATGTCTTCGCACCATCCTTGTCTGTAATTCTGGTCAACAAGCGACCCAATCTACGCAAGCTAGAACACATACCTTTCTTTGCCTCCTTATGTACCTCAGTCATTCCTACTTCCTCGCCGCCAGACGGGTTATCTCTATTGATCTGCGGAGCGAGGTTGGCGAGCATGGGCCGTGTCACGGTGTCAACTAAGAGAAGTATTAGAACTGCTTTTGCAACGAATAGTCTTAACCTACTAGATACTGGGGATGGTGCATCTATCGGTCCATCGGGCTCCGCCCCCGTCACCTCTGGTTCATCGGGCTTCGCGTCGCTCCCGGTGTTCCTTCCATCCGGGGCTGGACCCTCCACTTCCTTGACAAGCGTCTCCTCATTGACAAGCGGGTCCTCTACGAGTCTGTTAGCATACACTGTACTGTGTGAAGAGTTAGATGAACATACTGGTTCCTGATAGTTTCCCCGCTTCATCCTTCAACATACTGTCTGTCTCAGCATGACCGTCTGTTGGCATTGTCAGTGGAAACGACTCCATACATCAAAGAATGACATACCGTGTACTTCTGCAATGGGCACCTCGAAGAGCTGGAAGCCTGCAGGAAGATCAGAGAAGAGGTTGAAAAGATCATACAGCGTTTGAATGGGTAGAACCGCCGGATCAGCAACAACAACAGCCGCGGGCAAGGTCGAAGAGAAGTTGACATCTTCCCACGGGATCGGACCGATGTTTGGGAGTGCAGTCTTGGCACGGTACATCACGTAGTCTGTAGAAAAACATCAGCTATTGCACAGGCTTGTAGCTGCTCACATACCCCATTGAGCCTGAGTGAAGAGGCCAAGAAGTTGACGAAGTTGAGCTGGCGTCATGGTGTCAAGATTATAGCTCGTAGCGGGGAAGATTGGGCATCCGGACGGAAGACACTGGAAGGACTTCTGAGCATCGGTCAAAATCATCGGCTTAATGGAGGCATCAACTACGAATATGTTAGTAGACTGATGATGCAGATAATGAGAGAGTCTTACGTGGTATACAAGCTCTGGCATACTCTTTCCACGGGACACTGATATTATTCTTGAAGTCCGACATGTAGTTTGCGAAGGCTGGCTGGTCATCCGCGGCACGAATATCGATACTACATTCCAGTAAGACACTGCAAAGATTCAAGCACAAGAGGCACATACATTCCAAGCTTCAGCTTATCTGTGCCGACCTCCCGATACGCATAAAGGACATTCATGGCAATCGAACCAAACTGATGCGAGCTATATCCCACCAAGCCGACGAGGCTCTCGCGAAGAACAGCTGATAAATCCTTCTGGTTCCTACACTAGAATCAGAGCAGCTCGACTGAGAGGAGGAAGCAAGCGGATGCGTACTTGGCAACAGCATCTGGGTTGTATTGAGCCTTCGCTTCTAGGTCCTTTGCGCGGGCTTCATATTCACCCTTGGCGCCACTATCCCACTTCGCCTTCAAGGCCGAAGACAACATAGCGGCATGCTGAGTGTGAGGAATGTTACCGTCACGCCGGGCTTGAGAGACAGAGGCGTTTATTGCATCCTTTTCTTCCTCTTTGAAGAGCTGAAATGCGGTTGTGGGAGTAGAAGGCAGTTGAAGTAAAGTCTGAGTCACACCAGATGAGGGCGATGCTTGAGCGGCGCGACCAAGGTCCAAGAGTGCCTTTCGCTTTTCCTGATGCTTCCGGTTTCGGAATGCATCTGCAACGGCCTATCGAGGAGGTAAGTTTGATAGAGATGAATATATGTATACGGTACGTATCTGTCGCCATATGAGGAGGTCATCGCCTGCAGAACCCCCGAACTTCGTCTCCCATTCACGCTTCCTGTCTTCAACCCATTCCTTGAGAGCCTTGGCATCCTGGGGTGGTGTGGCGAGCTTGTTAACGTACTCAGAGAGAATCGGCTTGAGCCAGGTAAGCTGCACCGCTGGAAGACAGGATGGGCGCCCAGACATGGTGAAAGTTCAGAACAAACAAGGACAAGTTGGGGAGAATTTGCAGAGGGTATAGAACGTTTCAGAAACATTGCCCGAGTGCGCAAATCGGAAGATTACGCGTAAAAATTACCTGTTCAGCGGAGGCATGCCTCCGTATTTGAAGTATAATTGGCCTATAAGAACTCGTCGATTTGAAAACTTGTGTAGCCGTAGTCAGTGTTGAGTCCGTTTCGGCGGTTTCGGACAGTAATCGCTCCTATTTTTCAAAGCGGTTGACAAATTAACGGCTGTAGAATGGCGCCACATTAGGTTCCGGATGAGGCTATAATCGGCATCTCACCAAGATGCTATCCTATTGGTGCGATAGCATTGCTTGGCCTGTCAGAAAATGAAATCAAGAGTCCTGGCGCAGCAACAGCCATGAGGGAAGGAAGCAAGACGCGATCGAGCCTATCAAACATGACTTTCCTTTTGGGGTCTTCATTACTTGACGCGCTTGTACTTCTCAAACTCGCTTCATTACCACCATTCACAATGCCGCCCATGTCCTACCCCTCGCAAATGCGAGCGGCCTCTCTGGAACTAAGCAAGACATGCGTCGTTTGAACGAACAACGTATTCGAGTCTCCCTTCTGCGTCTAGCTTCCCGTCCTCGCAATTATCCCAGGCAGAGGGAATGCGGCCATCAGCAGACAGCGCCTGAGTTGGTCACTGGTAGCACCACCAATGGATGGAGGATGGGAGCCTATATGCAGCGCGTAGGTTTCACGTGTATATTTATTCAAGCTGCGTGAACTCACCGACATTAACTTAGTGTCTGAACGATTCCTACGCGCCCCTTCCACCTGCGTGTTCTAGTGCAAAGTACCTAACGACAGGTCTGCCACAGACAAGCCTACGCGTCCAGCCACTTGCATCATATCTTGCTGTACGTGAAGAACTGGCGGTCATTCATCGCGTAGGACGCACGTGCAAAGCGCATCACCCTGCCTCTCATACTTCTTCCCATACCCCTCATCCACGTCGTCAACATTCGCCGCCAGCTCAATCCATCCCCACCGTCATGGAACAACGGGGCCGCTCTGCGCAGACTGCTGCTCCAGCCTTCATTGACCTGACTGTAGACGACGACGATGAAGATGAGGGACATGTTACTGTCCTCATCTGGACGCAGGTATCTTGCTTCTCCCATGCTTGCGCCACACACTGATAAATCTTGTAGGCGCGCCGTGATGCTTTTCACATTGTTCTACCGATCTCCGCTGGCCGACTTACGCTTAGTAGCCACAAGTGTGTTCTGGGAAAGGCTGGCGTCGAGAAGTGCCCCTTGCACCACTATGATCCAAAGGAAAAAATGTGGCAATGCATTCACTGGACAACTCCACTCCCTGCGAAGCGGAATGGCATCGTCCTCCTCCGCCAGCAAGGGATTCAGGAGTATCAGATGGACGGTATTCACCGTCATTCTGCTTATGCGTAAATTAGAACGTAGATAACAAGAAATATAGTATGAATGAACGAACATTCTCCTGTAAGACAAAACGACGCGTGTTGGCTATGTCTTCGATACCCAATGTCTTCATCATGAAATGGTGTTGGGCTTAGGCCACGGGGGAAGACTGTCGAGGCACTGTCACTTCTCTTCCTCCCGAGACGATCCTACTACCAGACTTCGCTTATGCCAAACGAGCATACCCGCGCCAATTGGCATGGGTGGCAGTCGCTGTACATAGATTTGAGGTGGGCAGAGAATCGGGAGAATGTTAATGGTATGATAGGAATCCCCTCCGCGATTTGTCCACGATATGAGTAGCGCCCTATCCGGATATCAGTTAAGGATACGAAGTAAAAGAAATAAGAACGCACCACATATGTACGCAGTCGGCCCGCTATCAACAGAAACGCCGTGGACCTACTGGTGTACACATACTGGCAAAATTAGGCCTGCTCAACGGCAGCCAGAGGTGCGGCGCGGCGGACGCAGGTTGATCGTGAGAGTGCTGGTGCGTACCGAACGACACTGGTCACGTCGTATCAGACGTCGTAGTCGTCCTTAACATAGTCGTCGTCGTGGTCCGGGGCCTCTCGCTTTCGCCCTGCATGATCAAAAGTATGGATTGCAATGCATGCCGCCCACGTTGATGGGGCTTACGCGTCGCTGTTGTTTCCGTTGGCGTAGTCGTATACGCGAGAGACAGAGGGCTTTGGTGGAGAGAGAGAAAGACGCACGGCGTGCAATCAGCAACATCGTAGTCGAAAGAAAGGTTGCTCAGCAAAACCGCGATTTCTACAATCGCGGTTTTGCTTACCAACAAAAACGAGCGGCAGGCATCTCAAAATGAAGCCAAGAGATGTGGCTGTGTTGCAACGTCTCGATTTTGGCCCATGGGCCAAAATCCAGACGTTGCTTAACCACGTGGGGTTAGACCAAGGTACCTTGGCTCTACCCATCCTCGTTCTGGTGGTTTTACAGAGGGTATGAGTTGCAGATATGCTGAATGAGATAGACCTCCTCTCCCTTCCTTGGAGACTTTCAGTCAGGCTGTCTTGGGCATGATATCATTGGAGCTGTTAATGGACATTAACAGCTCCAATGATATCATGCCCTCAGAGATGCTATGTAGTAGATATATATAGTTGAGAGTTTCTGCAATTTGCTGGAGTCCACTAACGTCGTCCAGAAATGACAAGGCGGGTGAATTTCTGAGCTGTCCGAACCGTCCGGCAATGGCCGGATAATGATCGGCCAGCGCGCGATCGCATCTCTCTCGTCCTCCTACCACAGCACGCTGGCAACGTCGTGCTCGTCGGCCCCAGAACTTCTTCTGGGCCTTCTTCAACTTCTTTTCTTCATGTTTCTTTGCCTTTTCTGCCGGGTTTGGTGTTGCGACGGCCCTCCCTGCCCCTTGGATTCGTTCCGGGGTTTCTGATGCTCGTTTTTGTGGCGGCGCCGTCTCTAGGAGGATGCCGACGCGTAATCCCTCAGTACGAGGCTGCGACGCCGCTGGAGGACGTTTGCGGGCCTGGAGCAGCAGGATGAGCCCCCGTCAATAGCGCACTGGGCGGCAACGGATATGTTGATTGGGCTTGCTTTTAGAGAGGTAAGCCTCTCCTTCGATGTTTCGGCGCTGACGAATGTCGGTAGCCCTCGCTCTCGACGCGGCACTGACCTTCGGGACCTCTTTTCAGGCATCTAGGGCGCCGCCAGCACACTGTTTTAGTCATGTTTGCTGGATGTCGATGCCCCGCCGCGAGGCGATGACTTCTTGGATGACCATTGACGACGCAAATGTCTGTTTCCTTTCCTTTCGACGACGTTCTGACGCGGTTTTAGACTCGAATTTGCGGACTGCGGTGTCTCTGGCCACAGACGTAGGGTTGTTGGTACGTCGTCCACACTCATCGAGTTCTCATATCCACTCACAGTGCTTTGTCAGTTAATTTTGTCGGTCTCCGACACTGTACTTGCCGCGCACGACTCCAGAGTCGTTCGCGTCGCCGTCAACTACGCCCTCGTTCGACTTGCCTCCGTCTTCGTCCCTCAAGGCCGGCATCGCCTTAAATGATGCGATACGGATATTCCATTTAGAACGAGGGGCCCTCCTCCGCGAACAGGCGCGGCATGTATGTATATTGGGAGACAATTCAACCATCAGCTCACACAACCCTTCAGACACTTGCCAGCAACATCGTCAACGCCCTCCAGCCTCCCACAGCATGTTCTCACGCCTTCGTTCACCTCCAAGGCCAACATCGCTCTCAGTATGTTTGTTCTTTCATGCATAGTCGACGTGGGCAGCGCCATTGCGCTGCCCGATCATCGCTGTGCATGATTTGCGCTCGGACAGACTTTGGACAGACTTTGGGTCGATTTCAGCAGACTACGTCACCAGTCTGCTGAAATCAAGCCAAATTTTGCCTGCCGCCAAAATAGGGGACTCGCCATGTCTATCTAGCAGTTTTTTTTCAAATGAAAGCCCCACTTCTTTCCTCCTCTCGTGTGATTCCCTTCTCCAATGGCGTCTCGAAAGCCGAAAAATTCCAAGCTTGGTGTTTCTCTCGAATTCTCCGACGACGAGGATGAAGACTTCGTGATGGAAAGTGCAGGTCCATCTGGGCATACGACAGGAGTCTCAATTCCCGCCGATCCTCTTGCGGAACGCCCCACCAAGAGGCAGCGTTCGGAGACTATTTTAGCAGGTGCTGATTCTCCAATGGAGACGACGGACTCTCACATGGAGTTGAACGACACTCCCCCAGAGATGAAAGAGGCGAAAGCGGCGAAAGAGACAGCGGCGAAAGAGACCTCTAAGCCACAGGTTTGTTTGGAGCTCTGGTGTATCTATTCCTCACTAACGATTGACCAGGGTGCATCTCATAAGATGGCTGAATTCCAAGAGCAATTTGGCGTCGTCTTTGATTACATCCTGGCTCGCGAGTCACACCGATCCATTGGGCAACCCTGTGATTGTAAGCGCCCGGATGCTCTCAAGACTATCCTTTGCTTCGACTGCTTCCATTCACACCCGGCTTGTCCGTCCTGCTTCCTTGAATCCCATCGCTTCTGTCCGACCCATTGGGCTCATCGATGGAACGGGCGATGTTTTGACAAGCTGGATCAGTCCGACCTTGGCTACATATTTACCTTCAGTCATGACCATGGGCCGAATCGGTGCCCCCACGGCGATTATGACCACCCATTGGACTTCATATTGACTGATCTCAACGGGGTTCATCGCACGAAGGCCACGTTCTGCCGCTGCGCTATGCACGGTAAGCCAGAGGATCGGTTCACAGAGCTTCTGGCTTGCGGGATATTTCCAGCGACTGTTGCTCGGCCTACGATGGGATTTACATTCGCTCTCATGGAGGACTTCCACCTCCAGACCTTGACTTCGAAAAAGTCCCCATACGACTACATCGAGGCCATCCGTCGTAAAACGACAAATGCGGTCCCTGACCTGCGAAAGGTCCCTGTATGTCTTTCTTTGAAGCTTTTCGCACCTCGAGTCGCTAACTGTAAATTCTCAGAATCCATACGAACAATTCCTTCGCGTTCAGCGTGTCTTCCGAGCAGTTACTGGCATCAAGCGCAGCGGACAACTGTTCGGTATTGACCGCTTCTTTCCTAATCGACCTCCGGGATCGGTTGTGGTGGCTTGTTTCGCGTGTCCAGAGCCTGGGTTCAACGTACCGGATCGGTATTGGATTGAAATCGATGACGACTTCATGTAAGATCTGAATATTGTTATGGAAAGCAATCTGATGCACTGTCGCAGCCACCTCGTTCAACTTATTCTCATGCTTGATGGCCATTTCGGTCTACAGCGCTTCGCTAAAGTAGACGATCCAGACGACGTCTCACTTCTTGCTGGTAAGGGGCACTTCCCGCTTGATGAGATATACAACGTGTATGTACGGAATGTTGTTGCGACAGAGGAGGAGGTATGTTTTCTGATGATGCTTCCTTCCTTTTCGTACTTATGGATTGCTACAGAAATCTACCTGCTCCAATTTCAACGCCGTCGAGATGCAGAACAAGATCAAGTTCCGTGGATGTGTTATCTCTGGCGTAATTGCTGTCGAGTGCGGCCGCCATTGTGTCTTCCTCTCAATGGTTGATCTACATAAAGGAGAACGGTAACCTTCCTGTCTTTGTAAAGACATTGAGAGGCTCATCTAGCATGCGTAGATTCACAAACGCTGACTTTGCCCTTATTATGGTGTTTCAACGTTTTGTCTCATCGCACTCCATCAACTTGGCACGATTCTTCAGGCGAATCCTGACGACTTACGATGTTGCCTGCCAATTCGAGATACACTTTGGAACGAGAGTCTTGAAGAACTTTCCAAATCTCGCGGAGATGTTACCAGCCCTCGTCGATCTGATCAAGTTTCTAGTCCCCAAGATGCATCTCGATGGGCATAAGGACAACTGCCGCTATCGTTACTCGCTCAACTATTTCCAAGGTGCCGGACGCACCTATGCCGAGGGTATCGAGGGGTCGTGGGCTGAGTCCAAGCAATCCGGGGGAAGTACACGTCAGATGAACCATGGGCATCGTCATGATACAATCATTGATTTTCACAACTTTTGGAACTGGGCGAAGTTCGAGAGAATGAGTACGTCCCTTTGTGTCTCTCTCGTGCATACTAAAGGCCATTAACAGTTCCACATCTCGAGGACCATCTAATTTCTGCACGCGAAAGTCTCAAGGAGTCTATTGAGCACTTCCTTGGTCTCTCGGTTACGCGTGGGCGTGATAACGTTGAGAAGTGGGAGAAAATGTCAACACTGCCTGTGAAAGTTGGAAATGAATGGCGAAGCGTCTACCGAGTCTCGACGCGGAAACGTATGTTCTAACGATTGTAGCGATGATAAGGCTTACATCCTTGTAGTTCCGTCGCGCGAAGCTGTATATCTTGATCTCTTGAAGACCGAGAAGGCTCACGATGACGCAGAAGCGCTTGCCATGAAGACACAGAACCAGGAGACTCAGTTTCTGAATGCTGGGCTTAAACTCCAGGAACGCCAGTAAGTTCTCAAATCTATATTGAAGTACTATATACTCATGTACAATCAGACATCAGCTCAAACGTGCACAGAAGGCCGCGTCTACTGAGACAGAGCTTGGAGTTGTTCGAAGAAGCCGAGCAGCTCTTTTGGGCGACATCCGGCGCTGGCGCAAGGAGCAGATCCAACTTGTTCCTATGCTCTCGAAGCTGGCTTCCAGCGAGGACGGCAACGAGAATGACCAAATACTGGTGGAGACCGAGAAGCTTTACCTGCCATCTGACTTCTCCCCAGCCGAACGTTCTCAGCTCGGACTTGTAACACTTGCTGAGGTTGAACTGAAGCTGCGAGAAGGGGAAGCAAATGATGCAGTGGTCTTTTTGTGCGAGGCAATCACACATGTGATGATGTTCCGTAGCGTCAAGGAGAAGCACGCGCGTGGAGTTTCACAGAATACACGAGCAGCTAAGTTTATTCGAGGTGTCAATGATCGACGGAATGCATACGCTGATCAGTATCGAAGGGCGCGAAAGGCAGTCCTTGCTCTGAAGGCTATCAACGAATCAAGCGACTATCCGATCCTGACTCAGGAAGACATGTACGCAAAGAACGCTGTCAATGCGCGCGAGCTTGGCGATGGCTCCAAGACTGATGGGTGGATTTGGCGATATGGAAACTTGAAAGGCTTAAATCAAGAGCAGCGGAAGGAGTTTGTGCGTGAAAGTACGTGTTTCATGATGTCAATGGATTTCTTGAGCCTCATACCGTACCTTGGTAGCTGAAACAGGTTCAGTGGTTCCGCGCTAAGGCAGATATGGATCGTTGGATGGAGGAAGTAGAAACGCTGGAGGAAGAATTTCGACGTTACATTCGGGGCTGTCAGTCCATGTCATCATACTGGACTGACATGTCAGCTAACCAATGGGGCCCGTACACGTTCTCTCGGTGTATCGGGAATTTTCGACGCCACATCCGGATATCGGGTCTATGCGGCGCAGAAGGCGGATATGTATCAGGAAATAGCAGACCATGCGGAGAAGCGTTTCAGCGCCACGAAGGTTGGTGGCGCGTGGCCCGGGGAGAAGGATGATTTGAATAACTTTGTGCGTAGCCGTCGGCCGCGGCTAACAGTAGATTGGGACGTAGATAAGCAAGCGTTTGAGGATGTATAATGCGAGTCAACTGACACGATGGCGTGAGAAAGGACGCGTGTCTCACACAGCCACAGACCTCAATGAAGATCATCGTTTCTTCCTTCCCCCACGAACGAGGAGGAGCCGTCCGCCAGATTGTCCCGCAAAGAGCTAGTGACGGTGACCTCAGTAGCCTTCAAAGCACATGGACAGCAGCATCCACACAAGGACGGTGCTCTTGTGCACCATCCGAACCATGGTATGTCGCTGGCGCCATTCCCTCACATTACTCGGATGTCAATCACGAGCCCAAGACCGCATATGCCAGCTTCCAGTGCCGGCTCCTTTATTTTGACGTGTCACGTCGTCGGTGGCCTGTCGACATCCTTAATGCAGCACCATTACACTAGGTGCGGTGACTAAGGTATGCGATAGTCGACTTGCGCACATTCCATCACTGACCTCTGCGGCTAGCCTTTAGCAACATCGTGCAGTTGGCCCCAGGCCAGCCTCAACATCTGACAATGTCACAGCCCGGTTTCAAAATCGATACCCTCAGATCCCCTGCCACACCGTACGTCACGCCTTCATGCTCACCGCCGTATCCCGATGACGCGATGCCTTCAGATCATCACCACTGCCCGCTCTCAGCTACACCTATCATGGCCATCCTATTGAGCGCCACCATCGCACCACAACGGTAAGTCCTCCCAACTCCATCCAAGGGCCATGACCAAGGCTTCCGCAACGATGATGTGATCGGTCGCTTTACAGCCTTTACCCTGTGCCACATCGAATCGCAGCGAGTTGGTTACCTGAGACGCGCGATTCGGCGGAAGTGTATAATACTACTTAAGATATTAAAAGACTCTTAAGTAGGTTAAGCCTTCAAGTTTGTTAAGTGCGCTTTAGCATAGGTCACTGTTTTAAGCCTGTCGAAGCAACATAATTAAAGGGTTTTGTGTTAAGATCTTAAGCAGTACTTAAGCATTCAGAAGCCCAAGGCGAGTGTTAAGATCTTAAGCTGTGCTGATGCAGCTATAGTCATTCCACGCCGCCTATTCAAGGGGTATCTGCTGCAGTACTGGTACGAAGGCTTAAAGTATGCTTAAACAATCTTAACTGCCGCTTGTTTAAACGTGAGGGTGAAGCCTCGATATCTTAAACAAAATGCATGAATAGTCAGACCACGACGCCTTGATGTGGCAGGTTTAAATGCGGGAAACGAAATCTTGCAGGAGAACGGCGTGTGGTGTCCTCGCCGGACCGGCATTTTTTTCGGGTGAAATGGTGCGTATTTCGTGCTGTTATTCCACCTTCATTTCTGACCCTTTTGATCAGATCTTGCATTGATATTTCGAACGTTTTGGGTTCAATTTCGCTCGCGCTCTGCACGTTATGATTCCTTGGAAAACACAGAGGCGGCTGCGCCGCCTCCCGACACGCGACCGACGGTGTGGGCACCTTTACTTCGAGCCGTCTACATTGGGACACGGATATCCATCTCCTTCGAGCGTGTGTTGGCCTCGCCGGCCGGGCTTTTTTTCCAGGAGAAAGGTGCTTGCTTTCCATTACTTTCCACTCGCATTTCTGACCCTTCTTAGATCAAATTGACTGCATTTCATGCGTAGATCTGATGAGATCCCTTACGCAATGGATGTTCTTTCGCATTTGGACGAAGAGGCGGCTGCGCCGCCTCCTTGGACGCCACCACACCCCGTATCTCCCTACCTCAGGACTTCGACTTTTCGAACACGGGCTGTTGAACGTCTGCGGCGTGGGGTGGCCTCGCCGGCCGGGCTTTTTTTTCAGGAAAAAGTGAGAATTCCGGGTTCATTTGGAGGATATTTCTAATATGAGTGTCCTCAGGGTTTAGCACCTCGATATCTTCAATATGGTACGTCTTCGAGTCTGATTCGATCGGTTTTGAACCTGACGACGCGTCAGGAATCAATTCGGCCGCTTCGCGGCCTTCATGATGTCCGCCTGACTGGACTGGATTTACCACTTGCCGCCACTTGATTCGCTTTCGTTACACGACGCCGTTGATGGAGATCTGGATTTCGCGCGTCTCGGCATTATTCTCAATTTGGAAACTTGACGGGGAACTCTTCCTTAGGTATGTGCCTTGGTCTGGCTAATTTCATAGGCTAACGGCTCGTGAAAAGCTCGGGATACTGGCAGCAGTGACCAGCGGCTGAACGCCGCTGCGCCCGCGCTGCGGGCTTCTCACTGCTGCAAGGACACACTTACCGGACGACAAATTGCGCCACACTTCGACTGCGACCTTTAGGAGTTCAACGGCGACGACGTCGATGTTGAGGCGTTCACGAAGACGACTGCAGCTCCATGGACGCCGTTGTTTCACGACCTCAGGATCGGACATTTTCAATATTGGACTGGGAAGGTTTGTACCTTCCACTTTGCGTCGATCACTGCCCGGACTTAACTCTTTATATTGCGTAGTGACGGCGACTGCGGCTCCATCTCGCTGCCCTGCTCTTGGACGATTCGGAGTATTTCTGAGGCGATGTTCCGTGGGCTTAGGAACGAAAACGCGGCGTAGGCGCCATTATGACCAGTAGAACTACGTAGAATTCAAGCCGTTAATTACATCTAATTGTCGACTACGCCAGAAATGAACTTTGATTTGTAAAATCCCTCTTGCACGAAAGTAAGAAAAATGAAGGCCATACCCTTCGAAAGTGTTACTTAGAGTTGACTACAAAATGTATATCATAAAATAAACACTCATTGAAGATGGTACAGATGCCTAGAATACTGTAAGAAGTGTAGTAGAGCATCCTAGTCAAACATGGGAAACACCCAAAGTCGGAGAAATTCACGTACTTACCAATACACCACATGTCAACTTTTACGAACGAGTGAGTATGCCCGAAACCTTCAAATGCGACTTCTTGAAAACTTCCTTCCAGGGGAACCCAGAAACTAGTGCGATCGATATCCGGCACCCTGAAGATGATGTGCGTCCTGTCGCCAGGAAGACATCGCGTGTGATAGGTGGGATATTCACGCCGCTCGCCCAGCGGGTATACCAAGCTGCGTCAACGTTCCAGACGTCCAATGGTCCCGGAATTGACGGGGAAATGTTGTGTTAGAAGTCATAGATCGAGTCCAGGCCACCCCAAGTGATCGGGTAAACTTGAACTCGAACCACGACCACTCCGATCTCGAGTTGGTTACACCAACGCGCACCTTTGCTTTCCCGCTCTCTGTCAACGCTTGGAGACATGAATTTACCTGGATATTGCTCTGTGCCTTACGTAAGCCGAATTCCGACGGTGCTTGGACGACCGGACGCGCTTTTACCCCCGCTTTTCGCGTCAACGCTCAGCGAGGCGTCTTGGACCCTGAGCATCGATAGCACGAGGATTTCCCGGACCCTATGACGCGTCTGGGGTCTTTTCTATCTTATCTCTCGACTCTCGGATGCGGGGAAATGACGCAAGTGGTCGTTCTCCTCCTCCATCCCTCCGACACTTTTGCGCAATTCGCGTTTCCCGCCACGCCCGGCCCAATCTGGCGGCTCTAGTACCTGTAGACACCTTGTGTAGCCTCACTTGTGGTGTCATAACCGCCGTAATTGACACTTCCGCGACAATAATTCAGAATTCAATTTGGCGAAGGTTCGTGCCTTTTCCGTTGCTCATTAGCTTCAATTTCGCTCTGACCCTATTACGTTTCATCGGAACGTAAACTGCGACTACTATCCCTGTTCAGAACGCAACGCGAAGCGGTGCGAATCACCGCCGCCACGAAATACCAATCTGCAAGTTTTTCAGTTCCCCGTCTGTTCGTTCTATATGACTCGCATCAGACGATCAGGGTCCTCTCCTTGAAACGATGGGAGCATTTTGTACTGCGGAGACTTGGCGCAAGCGAAAGGATTGAAGAATCAGTGCATTGAGGAGGAAAAGGTGAGTTCTATCAGATTTCATTCACTCGCTTGAGGTCGGGCCTAACAACTTTCATAGTCTCATTCTCGCATTTATCAGTGAGTTATTTAGCTATCTTTTACGCGGTCAGGGAGGTTAATACGCGTAGGACGCTAGAAACGGTCTCCCGTGGCGGCCCAATAATACTTTTACAAGTTCCGAAGTTCTCGCCCCAACGGCCGCTCTCGCATCACGGCGTGAGATTATCCGAATAGTCTTACGTTTATTCTGAACCTTGGCGGGCCCGTAAATGCAATAAAAGGCGATGGGATTTGGTCGGAATCCATCATCACCCACTCTCATTCCCTCTTCTCCTTCTCTCCTTCTCACATTGTCTCTACTTTTATATCTCTTACTTCTATCTCTCTCGCTCGCTCTGTAGATGTTCTCGTCGTTGTTTCCGCCGTTGTCGCCATCGCCTTCCCGACGCGTTCAAAACGTGACCGCTTACCCTGTTGATCATCACAGCGTGGGTTTCCTCCTACCACCATAATCTCACCTTGCTCACACGATTCTTCCTCAGGCTCTCCATCCTCGGCACCGTCTCTCGTGACCTTTTGCTGCTCTGGTACGTGGTTTCTGTTATATCGGCGACGAGCGTTCTAATTTTCTTGCAGGCCTTTGTGTTTCCGCGGAGGGCGCGCTCTCGACTTCAACATTTGCGGGTCCAGCGGCGGCGACAGCGTAGGCCGAGTCTTCAAGGCTCTGTTCGACGACAGCTAGTTAGACGACGGCGATTACCCTAGTTCGACTACTTGGTGTGTTATCCAGTCTTTTCTTGTTGACGCCGTACTTACCTCTTGTTGATACAGCCTCCAAGGTATGTTGGCCTGTTCAGCCTCTATTGGAATTTTACTTACAATTAACTCAGACGCCGTGTTTGAACGCGTCAAGCCGCTCCCGCGACCCGACTTGACTTGGTGTTTTCCCATCTGGATCCGACCAGGCTTGATTTCGGGCGCTACAACAGTCTTAAAACGACGGCTAGAGTCACACGGTACGCTACCGTCTATCCCCCTCACATTTTGAAGCTCATTTTGTTCCCACTAGCCTAGACGACGGTGACGCCTTGAAATTGCCGCACTCTTACAAGTAAGTTATCCTTTATTCCTCTTCATTGATGAATACTCATCAGGAATTGCTAGTGTCCCGCCAGCGACGTGTCCTTCTCTTCCGTTCAATGACGACGACAACATGCTGGCCGCCATTGAGTTTGGCACTTTAGACACCGTTGACAATGCAGCCTTCGCCGACTGCCATCACCACGTTCGACCGCGACCTCGTCAACCACCAGAGGTAAGCTCTCGTATCTCTTCGTTGTAATGATTGACTTACCAGCGCCTTTCAGTTTATCTTCAATATAGCCTCAGTTGTCTCGTTGTTTGCGCGTTTCACTCTTCGGGAGTGCCGCACTCGCTACGAGAATTTCACTTGGCTCTGCGCCGATGGGTACCAGTTGACTCTGCGTCGGCTCCTGCCATGGATATCAGTTGACTCCGCGTCGGCTCCTGCCATGGATATCCCCCGAGTCCGCCTTACGGACCGATGCAAGGACTTGCGACGATGAACAAACCGCCATGGTAAGTCGTGATCTATCTCTTTGTTTTGTCGCAGCTTACCTTTGTAAAATTAGGCATCATTTCTGCTCTATATGGTAAGCCATTCACTTCATCTTGTGCACCTATGATAAAACTGACCTCTTGTTGATGTAGATCTTATTGTCATGGGCTGCGTGGCTAGACTCGGTCGAGAATGCTTGGATGTTTAGGATGGACTCGCGGCTTCCTGGTGTCAGCAGGGAGAATTCTTGCCGGTACGTTGTCTTTGGGGCTTCAAGTTACTCTTTACCGTTCGCTGGCAATATGCTTACTCTTGTCGACTCTCTAGAGGTTATCGTCGTCGCACTGCCTGACTATCATGTTTGTCGTAGTGAGCAGCGACGCTTACGCTACTTCTCACTGACATGACTCGACAAGGAAGACTTGACCGGGGGCTTCGCACCGTAGACAGGAGGGAATCGACCTGTTATTCTCGAAGCTTAACTATGTGATAGGTAAGTGAAATTCCGACTACTTGTGTTACCTTTGCTGACTAGTTCCCGTTCTGTATAGATTGCGTAGCCGTAGTAGTTTACTTACATTTCGTGTCAATGGTAAGCAGACAACGGACCATCTCATGGCCGTAGCTGACCACTTTTACACAGATATCTGTTTCAATTTCATGTCTCTGGCTCAGACGCGTACAAGATGGTGTTGGAAACTACCTGCAGACGGAATCATTTGGCTACGCGCCGGTGATTGACAGTTTGGCTTCGCGCCGGCTGATCCACGAGACGGCGGGTGTCGACGTCCGTCCGTCGCCTCAATATCAGCTTAGCTTTACTTTCGAAGGTGAGCTTTTCACCACCACTCTACTGATCTAGCTTTCACTCATGTATTAACAGAAGGCCGGCGCATCCCCCTCTTTGTTCAATTGTAAGTGTCCTTTCATCGATTCTCACATTCAATACTGACTTTACTGTTAGCTACCTCGACTCGGGACTTGTTTCACGCTGGACTTTCATTAGGGACAACGACTTGAACGTGGAATGCTTGCCTCAGCGCCGGGGATGTGCCATTCGACGTTGGACAGGCGTACTACATAACGACATGCGTCTCGCTATGCTTGCTCTCGCGGCGGTTTCTGTCTCTGCAGCTACCGTCCGTCGTGTTCCTCCAGAATGTCAAGCAAGCTGTGCCGTCGCCGACCCACTCACTGACGGGGTACGTTCTTTCTGTTCTGGACAAGTCAACATTCATAACCTCGCCGTATTCTCTAGACTTGCACCGTGAACGTCTGCTGCACCTCCGATTTCGCAACAGCTACGTCGAATGTATCGAACACGTAGGAAAACAAACTTGGCGCAACGATTTCCAGGGTATTCTTGATAGTAAGTTTTCCCCGCCCACTCACGTTTATGCCTGTATTCAACGCGCGCGCATGTATAGGCCTCAAAGTCCAATGCGATGCGGAAGGCCTTCCCATACCAAAATTGACGTTGCCGGGACAAGACCCCCAACCGGCCTCTATCGTCCATCGCGACTGCTGGTTCTTCAGCATCATCGGCTGCGCCTACATAGACTCGTCCAGCCACGACTACGTAGCACGAGCTCGGAGACGTCGAGGACTGCTGGCTCAACGGCTTCGAGCGGGTCCAGGTCTACGTAGTTGTGTGAGTGTAAGGTCATAGGCAGTGAAGAATGGTTAACGAGTGCCGCGGTCGACAAGATGGGCTTCGTATTCGACACAAAAGCCGGGCAAGAACTCGGAGGAGCGCGATACACCTGCGAACATCCTCCCCAGTCCGATACCCCCTTCCCTCCAAGCCCTCACCGCGAAGGAGCTGGAAACCATCTTCTGGCAGGCCAGCAATCACGACGCCTGCTACACCTCGGTCAATCTCGCGCAGCACTTCTTCGGGCTCTGACTACACGAAACTCTGCCTGACTAGCGGGTGTAGCGAAGCGAGTGAAGGAGAGGTGAGATAAACGGCATCAGGAACACTGGTGGACCGGCGGCGACGCAGCGGTGTTCGACGTGCGGAGTCGCGTACTACTGTGATAAGAGCCACCAGGTTGCGGCATGGCCATTTCACAAGAGGTTTTGCAAGAAAGCTTGATGTATATAGTCCGTTGTTGGTATGAAGATGTAGCTGCTATTTCACGTTCTGGTGTGTGTATGTATTGAAATTGCTGCTCGATGTCGAAGAGAGGCACCAGGTGAGAACAATCTCTACTGGCACGACCAAAAGAGTACGATTAGCTATTGTACAGTAGCTAGAATCAGTCTAAAATATACCGTGACAAACGTCGACTTGGAGGAAGCCAGAGAGGGCGAGAGGAATGAAGGACTACACACACCCAAGTTGACGGAGCTCCGTCAATAGACATACGAACGATTCAACTTCAAGTTTACAACGGGCTTCCTCAAGGGTATGTCAAAAATAAGTTACTGTACACGAGGCCGAATAACTTTTTTCGCGCCTCCAACGCGGACCTACCTACCTCCATGACATCATTTGGTCACGTGTTGTGCTATTTATAGCTTTTGATCATCCCTGCACTTGCTCTGCACTTGATCCGTACTTGATCTTGTCATCTCTTATCATTGTTGTCTCCTTCCTGACCTTCCACTCAGCCTTTGGCAATGTCTTTCAATAAATGCACATGCCCAGTGTGTTAGCTACAACTTTGACCTTCCTCTTCCGCCCTGACCGTCTCTCTCCGGACGCTTCTGCTGGTGCGTCATTGACTATGAAGCACTGTGGAAAGCCTTTCTACTGTAATTATGAGTGCCACAATATAAGTTTTCCTCTAAATATATACTCTAAACATGTTTTCTAGTGAAATATACCAACCCCAATATAACTTTTTTTCGCCTCCGGCGGGGACCTACCTACTAGCCCGGTGTACCGGCCCGTACTTCCGACATACCCTTGGGCTTCCTACAAACAAGGCTCACCCGAAGAATTGAACCGTGAAACCAAGCTCGTATCCCTTCTCTTGTATATACATACATACCGTGTCTACAGCTCCTCATGCTTCACACCCTCCGAGACAGGCAAACACAACGCAGGCGACGTGCCCGTAAACTGATACTGGCACTTTTCCAGCTCAGCCACCGTGTGGATCACATTCTCCGTTCCACACGTCATGACCAACTACGAACGAGTCAGTCCGACAATTCAAAGAGGGGCGGTAAAGGCTTACAAGTAAACTCCGCTCTGGTCCATTCCAGCACTTGGTACCCTTGGTGTACATTTGCTTCTCGTAGTATTCAGGCGTGCCAGGCTCCGCGTCCGGATTCCAGGACGAGAATTTTCTGATGGTGAGATCAACGTCGCCCCTCAGCTCGTGCAAAGACCACTCACCCAAGGTTGAACGTCGTTCCGCCCTTCTTGGGCTTCTGCTTCGAAGCTCCGAACAGACACACTTCATACGTATAGCTAGAACCCCAACGTCAGTATGACAAAGACATGAATGTAAGATGGGAACTGACTCTCCGAGGTCCTTTTCCAAACATGTCCCGTCGAGCTTCTTCCACTCGCCTTGAGGTCCGAAGGTGACAGAATCAGATATCTTCTGCAGATCCTCCTCGGCCGTTTGTTTCTCCTTTTCCACCTTTCTCAGCGAATTCTTCGCGTCATTGAGAGCTTGCTGGGCATGGGTAGCCTCTATAACGCCAATCAGCAACGAAAAAGGATGAAGAAAAACTGCACTGACCTGTCGACACTCCGACACTTGGGCGGATGACACCGATGGTCTCCATCCATCCAAGCAGCGTGTCTTTGAAATCTTCATATTGAGGTATAAGGGCATCAGGAAGATAATTCGAGAGCTCAAACACTGAATATACAATGAGCGTTATCGGGAATCTTGTAGGATGACACGCACGCATAGATCCTTCCGCTGGTGTCATAACGTGCTCGTCATGTTCGAGTAGCAACGACACATAATCCGTCTTGAGGAGCTTGGGCAGATCGTTCTCCAACTGCACAGCCGTCCATTCGTCCTCGGGGATAACCTCCTCAGGCTCCGAATCGGTCTCTTCGCCATCTTCAGTTTCCGCAGAAGCGTCCTTTCCAACGTCGTTGATGTGGGGGAGCCCCGCGAGGTATTCCCACCCGCGAACGGCATCGAGGACAGCCATGTCCTGATAATTGGGATTGTAGCCGGTCCGAAGAGCATCCAAAATCTCGCTCAATGTTTTCTCGCGTTCTAGATGTTTCTTGTGTTCGCGTTGGAGGGACTTGAGAGCGTCTCGGTGTTCAATGAGGGACTGGTATAGAGCTGAGACAAGGGGATATGAGTTTGAAACTGACAACGACTGGAAAAGCACATACGAGATTCCTTCTTGTATTCGAGCTCGGCGGCGGATAGTGATTCGGTACGGTCGGCAATGTCTCAAGGACTGTAAGATGAAATTCTTGTGTTGTTGATATGCGTACCTTGCAATCTCGCAACTTCTTTCTCGCGAACGGTGATCTCTTGAGACGAGGTCTGGATAACGCCCTCGAGGCGCTTCTTCTCCTTCTCAGCGAATGCGACGTAGGTAGAGCGTATTTTGGCACCCTGGCGACTGTGAGCAACATTATAAGATGTAGTGCGGGACTCACGGTCTTCTGTATCTTGAGTTCTTCGGCGCGTTTCTTTCTGTATTCCTTGCCAACTTCAACACAGATGTTCTCACAGACGCCTGGCCGTTCATCTGAGCCGTCGCAGCATTCAGGCTCTATGTTCGAATATATAAGTAACCAAGTAAACAGTTTTACATATAAACGCACCGCAAAGCCCGTCTCTCACTCTTGAACTCGGTATGTTGGCGCCTATGTGTCCCTCATTCCGGCAATAGAAATAAGTATTCGGGCAAGCACCAGTGCCTGCAGTCACTCAGTACCAATGCAGAGACCGCTCAGACGCGTCAGACCTGGCTCATCGCTGCCGTCGGGCAGTCACACGAATCGTCGTTGACAAACTTCCAAGGAATCTCCTTTGAACCGTCCAAGCATTTCCAGGATCCCGACGCCGAGGGCGCGTAGCTCGCCTGCAGACTAGGCGGCACACCGACGACCTCGGCGGCGCGCGCGACGGGTAAAGGCAAGAGCAGCAGCCAGGGAATCATTGCCCGACGAGAGGAAAGAATGCTAACGTGTCTGATAGCACGCACCCTTGCCCACAAACACTGCTCGTGCCTTCCTCTCCGAGCGCTCTTCCTGGGCGCGTCTCCTCTCTTCTGGTGCGTCGCCTCGGATGGCGTCTCCTCTGGGGTGCTTCTTCGCGGACTGCTCCTATGGGGTGCTTCTTCAATGGAGTGCTCTTCTGGTGTCCCTCTGGGGCGCGTCTTCAAGCGGGTCATCTTCTCGGTGCGTCTCCTCTCTCTGGCGCGTCCTACTGACATCTTCGCGGGAGACGTCTCGTGGCGCTGTCTCGTGAGTGCTCTTCGCGGACTGCTCTCTGGGGTGCTCTTCCGGGTGCGTCTCCTCTGGGGCGCGTCGGTCATCTTCTCGGGAGCGTCGCCTCTGTGCCGGCGAGTCGTCTTCGTGAGAGTGCTCCTCTGGATGGGCGTCCTCTGTGTTGCGAGCGATGGATGGGAGATAAGAGCGCCTGCCTCTTTGGGACTCAACGCTTGTGTGGCTGTGCTGACTCGGAGTGCGCCGTGCTATTCACTCGAGATTATCTATTCCTTTGATAGGGTGTACGGCTTTCGCAAATTAAATTCTAATAGTAAACTACATAGCTGGGATACTCTTAGACTGAAATTCAGACGGAGAAACGTCGAAAATAAATCCTCGAACACTTTACTTAGGGTAGGGGGTACAAAAATGGGTATTTTCACGAATGCAAGTCCACAAAATCATGCATCGTACGGACGTGAAGGGTCCGGCCTGGTGGGCCCCATGAGCCGAAAAGAATCCCCGAGCCAACCCTCTGGCTCGGGGATCCTCTTGGCTCTCACCGGTTGATAAGACCGATGGCCTCGAGAGGAGGTCTTTGTGCGAACGTCCGAAGACGGCGCACCACCATGTGGGACGTCTAACATGCCCCCCATTCTATCCCCAAGGACCCCGCGGCCAACCCGGTGGTGGAAGGTTAGTCCAAGGGTTCCGGGGAGCGTGCCGTTTATAAAGTGTGGTCAGTAATCCTACTACAGAGAGAAGTGGGAAGGAAAGAGTGGATATGGCTCTGGCTCTGTCGACGCGGTTTATATACCCTCTCAAGATGAATTTCCACTCCGACGCGGTATCAGACCACTTACGTAGCGAGTCTAGATGCAGACTTGGCACGCCGCGTTGCGCCACACTTGTTCACATCCGTTCAACTTCTCCGCTGTACCGTTCTATAGCAGTGACTCACAGCTCTCCATACATATACTCAATGTCCTGTTCTGCTTCCCAAATACTGCACTAACATCTCAAAGAAATCCTCTCCTCCGTCATTGCAATATTGGAAGCAAGCAGGGACGAGTCTTGTGTACCTTGCTTATTCCGCGAATAGAGGCGTGTACACAGGATGATTAGGTTCTGTTAAGGCGTTATTGGTGTCTGACGACTCCTAAAATCAAGTACAATGTCGTGAATACACCGGACAGTGGAATGGACAAGACTTTCAACAACAAAGTGTCTTGCGATGCGGCGGGCAGGGTCTTTCGAAGCAGAGTCTAGAGCCCTGAAACGTAAAATCTCCCATGTTCGGTAAGGAATACAGGCGTTCGGCAAGTCATTCCGTCCTGAACTCTCCCGCCATCATGTCTCGCAACATCGACTTGCCCCACTCGTCTGCTGCAGTTCTGTCGTCTTGCCGCATTTTCAGCTTCCATGATGGTTTCAATGAGAATGGTAAGTGTACCGTGTCTTAACACCGTTTCGGCGCTGAAAATTCACGTAGTCGATGGCTTGCCTCCTGAAGAAGTCTTCGGTCTTGAAGCAGTAACGGAATGAGCATAGACGACAGATAGCAGTCGCTCAATGTGTCCAGATTCGGGTTTGGATTTGGAGGTGTTCAGCGAGAGAGTCGGTAAGTCAGTTGTCGCCTTGAGTCGGTTCGCCCGCTGAAATTCCATACAGTCTTTGGGGTATTGACGGGAGTGTCGAAGGCTCGCGCGACGGTAGAGACGGTCCCTCAATTCGTCCAGAACCGTGTTTGAATTTTTTGGGAATGTTAGCAAGTGAGTCGTCGGCTTACCCAACTTCGCTCGCTGAGGACTCATACAGGACAAACTCAAGACTCGGGAGGCGCACAGACAGAGAAAACAGTCGCCCAAGGCATCCAGATCCGGGCTCAGAGTTTGGGTAGTCGCGCCGAGAGCAGAGCAGCTCAATTTGTCCAGATCCGGGGTCATATTTTGCGGGAAATTCAAGTGCGTATCCAGTTCGGTCGTATATTCCAGGCTGACTCGTTTACAGGAAAAAGAGGGTGTAGCTATGGAGACGAGCGTAAATGGGCAGCGTCTGACGCGACGTGACTGAGAGGAAGCAAGAAGGACCATGTCGATCACGTCCATGCCCAATGAGGCAGGTCAACCTTCTCCTCCCGCCATCATCTTCAAAAACGCCAAGGTGGAACACGACGCGTTTCGCAGCAGGTTCAAAGTTCGATTCCGCCGCGGAACGCCTTTCGCTTCGACTGGGAACAACAATTTCTGAAACTTGGATACCATGGATGCCCTCGCCGGGCAGGCGTGAATCTGGAGAGAAAAGTGCGTAATTTTGGTGTGTTTCGTTCTCCATTTTGACGTATTTCCAAGACGATTATTAGCCGTTTCCTCCCCCTTACGCGCAACTTTGCGGATTTCAACAGGACCACGACGCCTTGATGTGGCAGGTTTAAATGCGGGAAACGAAATCTTGCAGGAGAACGGCGTGTGGTGTCCTCGCCGGACCGGCATTTTTTTCGGGTGAAATGGTGCGTATTTCGTGCTGTTATTCCACCTTCATTTCTGACCCTTTTGATCAGATCTTGCATTGATATTTCGAACGTTTTGGGTTCAATTTCGCTCGCGCTCTGCACGTTATGATTCCTTGGAAACACAGAGGCGGCTGCGCCGCCTCCCGACACGCGACCGACGGTGTGGGCACCTTTACTTCGAGCCGTCTACATTGGGACACGGATATCCATCTCCTTCGAGCGTGTGTTGGCCTCGCCGGCCGGGCTTTTTTTCCAGGAGAAAGGTGCTTGCTTTCCATTACTTTCCACTCGCATTTCTGACCCTTCTTAGATCAAATTGACTGCATTTCATGCGTAGATCTGATGAGATCCCTTACGCAATGGATGTTCTTTCGCATTTGGACGAAGAGGCGGCTGCGCCGCCTCCTTGGACGCCACCACACCCCGTATCTCCCTACCTCAGGACTTCGACTTTTCGAACACGGGCTGTTGAACGTCTGCGGCGTGGGGTGGCCTCGCCGGCCGGGCTTTTTTTTCAGGAAAAAGTGAGAATTCCGGGTTCATTTGGAGGATATTTCTAATATGAGTGTCCTCAGGGTTTAGCACCTCGATATCTTCAATATGGTACGTCTTCGAGTCTGATTCGATCGGTTTTGAACCTGACGACGCGTCAGGAATCAATTCGGCCGCTTCGCGGCCTTCATGATGTCCGCCTGACTGGACTGGATTTACCACTTGCCGCCACTTGATTCGCTTTCGTTACACGACGCCGTTGATGGAGATCTGGATTTCGCGCGTCTCGGCATTATTCTCAATTTGGAAACTTGACGGGGAACTCTTCCTTAGGTATGTGCCTTGGTCTGGCTAATTTCATAGGCTAACGGCTCGTGAAAAGCTCGGGATACTGGCAGCAGTGACCAGCGGCTGAACGCCGCTGCGCCCGCGCTGCGGGCTTCTCACTGCTGCAAGGACACACTTACCGGACGACAAATTGCGCCACACTTCGACTGCGACCTTTAGGAGTTCAACGGCGACGACGTCGATGTTGAGGCGTTCACGAAGACGACTGCAGCTCCATGGACGCCGTTGTTTCACGACCTCAGGATCGGACATTTTCAATATTGGACTGGGAAGGTTTGTACCTTCCACTTTGCGTCGATCACTGCCCGGACTTAACTCTTTATATTGCGTAGTGACGGCGACTGCGGCTCCATCTCGCTGCCCTGCTCTTGGACGATTCGGAGTATTTCTGAGGCGATGTTCCGTGGGCTTAGGAACGAAAACGCGGCGTAGGCGCCATTATGACCAGTAGAACTACGTAGAATTCAAGCCGTTAATTACATCTAATTGTCGACTACGCCAGAAATGAACTTTGATTTGTAAAATCCTCTTGCACGAAAGTAAGAAAAATGAAGGCCATACCCTTCGAAAGTGTTACTTAGAGTTGACTACAAAATGTATATCATAAAATAAACACTCATTGAAGATGGTACAGATGCCTAGAATACTGTAAGAAGTGTAGTAGAGCATCCTAGTCAAACATGGGAAACACCCAAAGTCGGAGAAATTCACGTACTTACCAATACACCACATGTCAACTTTACGAACGAGTGAGTATGCCCGAAACCTTCAAATGCGACTTCTTGAAAACTTCCTTCCAGGGGAACCCAGAAACTAGTGCGATCGATATCCGGCACCCTGAAGATGATGTGCGTCCTGTCGCCAGGAAGACATCGCGTGTGATAGGTGGGATATTCACGCCGCTCGCCCAGCGGGTATACCAAGCTGCGTCAACGTTCCAGACGTCCAATGGTCCCGGAATTGACGGGGAAATGTTGTGTTAGAAGTCATAGATCGAGTCCAGGCCACCCCAAGTGATCGGGTAAACTTGCACTCGAACCACGACCACTCCGATCTCGAGTTGGTTACACTAACGCGCACCTTTGCTTTCCCGCTCTCTGTCAACGCTTGGAGACCTGAATTTACTGGATATTGCTCTGTGCCTTACGTAAGCCGAATTCCGACGGTACTTGGACCACTGGACGCGCTTTTATGCCTACTTTTCGCGTCAACGCTCAGCGAGGCGTCTTGGACCCTGAGCATCGATAGCACGAGGATTTCCCGGACCCTATGACGCGTCTGGGGTCTTTTCTATCTTATCTCTCGACTCTCGGATGCGGGGAAATGACGCAAGTGGTCGTTCTCCTCCTCCATCCCTCCGACACTTTTGCGCAATTCGCGTTTCCCGCCACGCCCGGCCCAATCTGGCGACTCTAGCACTGTATAAACCTTGTGTAGCCTTACGTTGTGGTGTCATATCGACCGTAATTGACAATTACACGACAATAATCCTGAATTTCAATCTGGCACCACAAGGTTCGTGCCTTTTCCGTTGCTCATTCGCTTCAATTTCGCTCTGACCCTATTACGTTTCATCAGAACGTAAACTGCGACTACTATCCTGTTCAGAACGCAACGCGAAGCGGTGCGAATCACCGCCGCCACGAAATACCAATCTGCAAGTTTTTCAGTTCCCCGTCTGTTCGTTCTATATGACTCGCATCAGACGATCAGGGTCCTCTCCTTGAAACGATGGGAGCATTTTGGACGCGGAGACTTGGCGCAAGCGAAAGGATTGAAGAATCAGTGCATTCGAGGAGGAAAAGGTGAGTTCTTCAGATTTCATTCACTCGGTTGAGGTCGGGCCTGACAACTTTCATAGTCTCATTCTCGCATTTATCAGTGAGTTATTTAGCTATCTTTTACGCGGTCAGGGAGGTTAATACGCGTAGGACGCTAGAAACGGTCTCCCGTGGCGGCCCAATAATACTTTTACAAGTTCCGAAGTTCTCGCCCCAACGGCCGCTCTCGCATCACGGCGTGAGATTATCCGAATAGTCTTACGTTTATTCTGGACCTTGGCGGGCCCGTAAATGCAATAAAAGGCGATGGAATTTGGTCGGAATCCATCATCACCCACTCCCATTCCCTCTTCTCCTTTCTCCTTCTCACATTGTCTCTACTTTTATCTCTCTTACTTCTATCTCTCTCGCTCGCTCTGTAGATGTTCTCGTCGTTGTTTCCGCCGTTGTCGCCATCGCCTTCCCGACGCGTTCAAAACGTGACCGCTTACCCTGTTGATCATCACAGCGTGGGTTTCCTCCTACCCCATCATCTCACCTTGCTCACACGATTCTTCCTCAGGCTCTCCATCCTCGGCACCGTCTCTCGTGACCTTTTGCTGCTCTGGTACGTGGTTTCTGTTCTATCGGCGACGAGCGTTCTAATTTTCTTGCAGGCCTTTGTGTTTCCGCGGAGGGCGCGCTCTCGACTTCAACATTTGCGGGTCCAGCGGCGGCGACAGCGTAGGCCGAGTCTTCAAGGCTCTGTTCGACGACGGCTAGTTAGACGACGGCGATTACCCTAGTTCGACTACTTGGTGTGTTATCCAGTCTTTTCTTGTTGACGCCGTACTTACCTCTTGTTGATACAGCCTCCAAGGTATGTTGGCCTGTTCAGCCTCTATTGGAATTTTACTTACAATTAACTCAGACGCCGTGTTGAACGCGTCAAGCCGCTCCCGCGACCCGACTTGACTTGGTGTTTTCCCATCTGGATCCGACCAGGCTTGATTTCGGGCGCTACAACAGTCTTAAAACGACGGCTAGAGTCACACGGTACGCTACCGTCTATCCCCCTCACATTTTGAAGCTCATTTTGTTCCCACTAGCCTAGACGACGGTGACGCCTTGAAATTGCCGCACTCTTACAAGTAAGTTATCCTTTATTCCTCTTCATTGATGAATACTCATCAGGAATTGCTAGTGTCCCGCCAGCGACGTGTCCTTCTCTTCCGTTCAATGACGACGACAACATGCTGGCCGCCATTGAGTTTGGCACTTTAGACACCGTTGACAATGCAGCCTTCGCCGACTGCCATCACCACGTTCGACCGCGACCTCGTCAACCACCAGAGGTAAGCTCTCGTATCTCTTCGTTGTAATGATTGACTTACCAGGCCTTTCAGTTTATCTTCAATATAGCCTCAGTTGTCTCGTTGTTTGCGCGTTTCACTCTTCGGGAGTGCCGCACTCGCTACGAGAATTTCACTTGGCTCTGCGCCGATGGGTACCAGTTGACTCTGCGTCGGCTCCTGCCATGGATATCAGTTGACTCCGCGTCGGCTCCTGCCATGGATATCCCCCGAGTCCGCCTTACGGACCGATGCAAGGACTTGCGACGATGAACAAACCGCCATGGTAAGTCGTGATCTATCTCTTTGTTTTGTCGCAGCTTACCTTTGTAAAATTAGGCATCATTTCTGCTCTATATGGTAAGCCATTCACTTCATCTTGTGCACCTATGATAAACTGACCTCTTGTTGATGTAGATCTTATTGTCATGGGCTGCGTGGCTAGACTCGGTCGAGAATGCTTGGATGTTTAGGATGGACTCGCGGCTTCCTGGTGTCAGCAGGGAGAATTCTTGCCGGTACGTTGTCTTTGGGGCTTCAAGTTACTCTTTACCGTTTCGCTGGCAATATGCTTACTCTTGTCGACTCTCTAGAGGTTATCGTCGTCGCACTGCCTGACTATCATGTTTGTCGTAGTGAGCAGCGACGCTTACGCTACTTCTCACTGACATGACTCGACAAGGAAGACTTGACCGGGGGCTTCGCACCGTAGACAGGAGGGAATCGACCTGTTATTCTCGAAGCTTAACTATGTGATAGGTAAGTGAAATTCCGACTACTTGTGTTACCTTTGCTGACTAGTTCCCGTTCTGTATAGATTGCGTAGCCGTAGTAGTTTACTTACATTTCGTGTCAATGGTAAGCAGACAACGGACCATCTCATGGCCGTAGCTGACCACTTTTACACAGATATCTGTTTCAATTTCATGTCTCTGGCTCAGACGCGTACAAGATGGTGTTGGAAACTACCTGCAGACGGAATCATTTGGCTACGCGCCGGTGATTGACAGTTTGGCTTCGCGCCGGCTGATCCACGAGACGGCGGGTGTCGACGTCCGTCCGTCGCCTCAATATCAGCTTAGCTTTACTTTCGAAGGTGAGCTTTTCACCACCACTCTACTGATCTAGCTTTCACTCATGTATTAACAGAAGGCCGGCGCATCCCCCTCTTTGTTCAATTGTAAGTGTCCTTTCATCGATTCTCACATTCAATACTGACTTTACTGTTAGCTACCTCGACTCGGGACTTGTTTCACGCTGGACTTTCATTAGGGACAACGACTTGAACGTGGAATGCTTGCCTCAGCGCCGGGGATGTGCCATTCGACGTTGGACAGGCGTACTACATAACGACATGCGTCTCGCTATGCTTGCTCTCGCGGCGGTTTCTGTCTCTGCAGCTACCGTCCGTCGTGTTCCTCCAGAATGTCAAGCAAGCTGTGCCGTCGCCGACCCACTCACTGACGGGGTACGTTCTTTCTGTTCTGG
>JADNRX010001280.1:0-11711 GCA_015501595.1 Hymenopellis radicata
TCGATCTACTATCTACAGGAGGCTGGTACTAGTCGATTCATCATGTTTGAGAAGGCTGGCATGAAAAAATGAGCGCTGCTAAGATTGTGTGCGCGCATCGTTTGCATCTTCACAATCAGGTCAAACTGAGCCTCTATCACATGTGGTCAGCTCCCACTCGCTTCAGCAACGGACAGATGCACGAATTCACCAATGAACGGAGACCTAATTCGACCCATCGCCGCCATGATGGTGTTCAGAAGCTGGATCGGCTCGCTGCTCGCGTTTCTGCCTTGCAGATATTTCCCGGATCAAAACCTGGCAAACCATGGCCCAGATGATCTAAAAAGATGGAGAAAAGTAAGTATTTTTCTCTCCAGTAAAAGTCACGTTACCCCCATAACGGAATCGACGATGGGCAGTCTATCGACCTCTACCGCTTGCAGCACTTGAAACATCGCCCGAGTGCTTGCGACCACTTTTCGCGAGAAGAAGGATTTCTGGCGAGAAACGGTGCATGGGAGGCGAAACCATCGAGGCATGGGCGAGAGCGGGTAATCAAAAGGGTGTTTGACGGGCTGGTGCGTGTAGAGAAAGCTTGGACTGTCGGAAGTTCCGTTAGAAATCGTATTATAACCTGTTCCAAGGCATTGAAACAGGCAAAGAACTGTGAGGGCCTCTTGTTGACCCATTCCTGGCGAGAGACAGTGAGTCCTACGATGATAGCAGTTGAGATGGCTTACCTGGTCTGAACTTGTAAGTAACCCGAGACGCCTGTTCTAAGAGTATGGACGCTTTAGCGTGAAGGGATAGCACCGATTTAGAATTGTCAGGCTGATTGTCCAGGAAATTCTGAACGGTACGACTGGTCCTGAACCCAGCCGCAAAAGGCCTCTATGAAGATAATTCAATATCAAATTGGGATTTGCTACAGAGATATCTTACCTGTGCATACTCCCACATGTCCATTGGCCAGGGAAGATCGATTCGTCCCCCTGGAGCAGAATACGAAAGGTGCGAGGGCGTCCCTTCAGCTGCCGTCCAGCTATTATTAAGCGCAAGCACAGTCCAAAACGCATTGATCCTTTCTCCCTCCTCAATAGCATCCACAGGGTCCGGAAGCTCCCCCGGCAGTCCGAGAACTGAATCTATTTCTGGTGCCTCGGAAGAGCGTATCATGTGCAACGGGAGGATATGACGAGCGACATTGCGGCACTTGCTTGGTATCTGCCCTCTAATATTCGCTTGTTGCGGAAGAAATAGTTGGCCAGAAGTACAGCGGCCTGGATACACTGCAAAACGGCCTGGGGTGCTTGCTCGTAAGACCTTGAGCAGTCAACTCCACGGCTCGGGTCAAAAATGAAGATTCGTGGGCTGCAGCAACGTCAGGGTCCAGATGAATGCCCCACAGGTATACTGCACTGAGAAGGGCGGCCGAAGGACGATCACGAGTGGAAGTGGCAGATGATGCGGCATTTCGAAATTCTGAGACATTTAGGAAGAACCCAATGTCGGCACAATGAAGGAAGAATCTGTCTAGTCTGTGAAGATGTTAAATCCGATGTGATGTCAGAGGAGTAGAATGCATCCCACTTACGCGGCATCTAATGACGAAGCGGGCTTTTGTCCAGGTGAGCGTAATGCAACTAGAAAGAAATCCAAGTCGCTTACCACAGCGCCAGTGAACAAAGGCAGATTCGACAAAGTCAGTGGGTCGCCGTACAGTGGTTGACTCGAAGTTAGAGGAGTGCCGGACCGATCGCCTTGTTCTAGCTGGGATATTCGTTGCTGAAGAAGAGCGATCTGGGCTTCGAGCGCCTGAGTTCTGGTAGTACCCGTGTCGGCGTACTCGCAGTCACTGAACGCGTCCGAAGATACACATGGACCACAGCGAGGACGCTTTCCATCGCATCTCTTTCGAAAGAGATGAGGGAAGCCCAAACAACTTCAGAAAAGAAACCCACAATTTTCCTGCGCCTGACGAGAGGCGTTAGACTAAGAAAGACATACGCGGATATAAACATACCTGCAGTTCAAACAAGCGCTTCCTTTTTGTAGGATTGTGGCGCTTGGAGATAGTGATTTATCGCGTTTAGCAGAGTTCGACATATAGATAGGGGGTATTCGCAGAATGGCGCATCATTCAAGGCCATTCCTCAAGATCTTTTATACAAGAGAAGGCCGTGCGCTAGTCATTTTCAGATCTTGGTAAGGCGCGGAGACAGCTTCGGTGAGGGCGCAAGCTTGCGCTCCACTTAGTAAGAGTAAGTGCGCGACCGTGACTTGACATAGGCGAAAAAAACACAAGGACGCCATACATCAACGGTTAGCAGGCAATTTTTTGGCCGATTGACTCATGTGGCATGGATGGAGCTGTGCAACCCTCAAGCGCTTGCTAAACAGTACGTGGATCAGTGCTGTGGTCAGTAAGCATCATGTGCCGGCGACAGGAGAACTCGCACGCCTTTTTGAAATATAAAAAAACACTCTTGTGGCACAGAAAGGCGAGGACTGCGAGGTTTGAGCTCGAGAGGAGGACTTTTGCCATTAAAAGGCGATGGAGATAGTTAAGAAAAAACCCCGCGTCCGAAGGAAGTCCGAAGGACTTCGGAGGCGATCGAAGGCACGTGAGCTCGACAGGTACGCGTCGAACGCGATCGAGTTTAGCTTTGTCTGAAGACGGCCATCTTCGAATAGAACTAGCCAGCTCGCTTCGCTCTAGACTTGAGCTTGGACAATGACCGTCGGATGTTTTCGCACTTTGAAATTGAAGAGTTCGGCTTGCTAAGTTTGTACTTGGCGGCCTTGTGATACTTGCAAGTATCCGGAAGCGTCATTGAATGATTCAAGAATTATTCATCGGATGTACGCCGCAACGCGCGTCATCCCCAACGGTCTCCCGAATTTTCCGAATTGGAATACGAATCGATAGCATTACGCGGCGGTCACGGTGCAAGCGGTATAGTTCCACGTCGTATCTGATTCCAAGTTTCACGACCATCAATGGAATTCATCAGCCCATCGAGTTGTAAGGTGTTAAGTGCGACGATATTGATGATCTCTTCCCAGGAAGTCGCCACCATGACAGTCGGCACAGAGGAAGACCTCTGACTATCCAGACATACGCCGTACGGTTGGGACTTGAACAAACCCACGTCACACGTGCGCTTGTCATTACGGAATACTGCTATTTTCAAGTTTTTGATTGGTACGACTCAAGCAGGCATTTTAGGGTATTTATCGAACGTATCCCCAGTTAAGTCCTGTCTTTCCACTACCGCAACCAAGCTTTATAACAGCGTTGAAATGATGGATGTCACAGCAACCCATCAATATCGGCGTCACAACTTGCGATGACCCTTGAAGTTGAAAACATACAGTGGTTTCCGAGGACAGAATGACGCGCAAGCCTCGGGTAACAAAGCGCGCGGAGCACAACAGGTACTCCTCTGTGACTGCGATTTGCGCCGCGGGTGTCGCTGGTGGAGACCTGGGCAATGATCCTCGCCATCTGATGTCAAGGAGACATACAGTAGACTCGCAGACAGGCAGGAAGGCGTCACTGTTACCAGTAAACGCGCGTCTGGCTGCTGTAAGTGAGCTTGTTAGGCGTCGAAGCTGATGTGCGATTTCAGTGACTGATTGGCAAAACGGTGAGTGCTTAGCCTTGTCGTAATCCCGCCCCAAAGACATTCATCTGCAGATTGAATTGGTGACAGTCTGTCATGTTCAGATCATGTCGGTGTTGTCACTTGAATCTATTCGCAAACCATACTTAATCGCCAGTGACGGAACGTGGCCGGCTTAGGTTGTCGCTCTCCCGGCGTCCTTCAACTTCAACAAACCTTCAAGTACATGGGCATTGGACCGATCTTGGCTTCTGGAATGGTTACACACTGGGGCCTATACCTAATCCTGCTCCCCGTCCTAGTTACATAGCGTCGATGGCTTTCCGGTGATCTGCCTCGATGATCCACTCTGGTCATTGTTACACTACTAGTGACTATTACGCTCGTTCAGATCTGATGGTCTCATCTTGCGTTTTCAGCCCTGCCTAATCTCAGGATGATACACCTGCTGAGGCTGTAGCTTTACTCTGCATCTCTACTCTGCGCAGAGTGTTTGATTATATAGGAACGCACTCTGGGGCGCTTGAAGGGTCGTCTTACCTTGATAGGTCGTCTTTGGACACAGCTCTGTCCACTTGTTCGGCTTCATGACCATCACGGGTAACAAATCAATCCTCGCGTTCATCTCTTGCAGGGATCCGCAGAAAACCCATTTCAGTCTATAGATTTACCGGAAGTTAATGCGCGGAGATTCTGGTAAAGAAGGTATCCGTGGACAAACTTTTAGAGGGAACTTCTCCAAACGCGGCCCCTACACGTGCTTCCCGTCTCCGCGAGGTTACGATATAAAGCCTCACGAAATGGACTGTGGCTCTGCTGCTACTCCCAACTCTTGGCACATTGCCCTTCAAGTCGATACACCATGTCTTCAACTCGTATTCACGCATCTGCCGTCGAGACCTCTTCCCTCTTGCTCCCATCCTCCTCTCGAGCGAGAGCATCAACATCTGTCTGGGTGGACCCTGCGTCTTTGCCTGACCAGGGAGACATATCATCTACCGCTGGAAACGCCCCCGACTACGTTAAGCAACTGAACTACAACACCTTTTTCTCATACGGAGTCGGGGACTCGGAGTGCTTTGGCTACAAGGCGGGAAAGGACGTGAAGTTCGTCGACGTAACTGTTGACCGGAGTCTAGAGCATCATGGCCGAATGGAAGCAACGACGATTGCAGAAGTGGTCGTGAACAGAGGTGAGGGTTCCTGATTGTTTTGGATCGACTTGGCCTGCGATTCTTACGCGTTTTGACTGGACAGGCATGTTGAACGGCGCGGGTATGCTACACGGCGGATGCATCGCGTATTTGATCGACAAGTAAGTGAATCGTTCTTGTTCCTGGACTGTGATCCTCATACTAGCGTTGTAGCTGCTGTAGTACGCCGCTCGTTGTACTGGGGCTCATGCAAGGCGCCAATGGAGTAGGCGTCACGCAAGGATTGAATGTCCAATTTCATTCTCCGGCATCGCTGTACGTCTTCCCCATCGTGTATTATGTATCAGCACTGATACTTCATTGCGGGTAGCGGTGCTCGGATTCGCATCATCAGCACGTCCGTCTCCTTTGGTGGAAGGGTGATGACTTCGCGCTGTGAGGTGAGACACTCCGTTGGCAAGGTATACCGTGAAACTGATCATTCTCTTCAGGTGATAAACAAGGATTCGGGAAGAATAATTGCGTCTGCACTATTGAACAAGATGCAGCCAGCGATGTCGAAATTATGATGGGTGTTTATGGCAGCGTTTATCTATCGGTTTCTTGCGCATTCAAGGATTGTATACCCTGACTAAATTATCTCTTCTATTACTTGTCTATTACTCCACTGTATTGGCTAGTCCTACATCTAATACAGCTCCGCATTAGAGTCTATGACTTCCCGTTGAATTAAGTGTCTTTGTATGGCGCAACGAGGGGATTCAAGAGCGTTCCACGGTATTGACCGATTCGATGCCGAGTAGGGTGGGCTCACGTGATCTACATTTTTTTCGCTTCATAATATGATTCGCATACAACGATGGCGACGATACGAGCAAATCCGCTGCCAAAATCCTATGTCGCGCCGGATGCATCTGGTGCCAGGCTGACGCCCAATATCAAGCGTCGCATTCTCCCCGCAGGCCCTGCTTTTCTCAACCATCTACGCCTCACAATCCACCATGAGGGCTCGTTCACCAAGCACGATGATTACATGTCCAAGGAACGTGAACGGCTCGAGCAGATAGCTAGCTCGTCTGCAAATGTAGAGGACGATCTTGGCGTCGGTGACGAGCCAGAGACTGAGGAGATCCTATCATTAGATCCCAAAGAGTGGAAGGTAATTGCTAAAAATGCCTTCACTGATTGAAATCATCTCACTGATTCGCGCAGAAACAAGACCATTATGCTGTTCTTGGACTTTCTCATCTGAGATTCACTGCGACGCCCGAGCAGATCAAAGTTGCCCGTACGTCTGCCTCTGTGTCCTCGCCTGCTGTCCTGTTGACCGCCTTAAAGATCGCAAGAAAGTGTTGAAACATCATCCTGACAAAAAGGTCTCGACTACGACGCCTCCCACGACGACATCACTGCTCACCGGCATCAATCTCAACACAAACGACGACGCCTTCTTCAAATGCATCCAAAAGGCTCACGAAGTGTTAACCAATCCCGAAAAGCGTCGTCAATTCGACTCGGCAGATCCACAACTCCTTGAAGACATAGAGGATGTGGCGTCACTTAAATCCAAGACCAAAGACCTGAAGGAGAGCAAATTCATAGAAACCTTTGCTCCCATCTTCGAATTAGAAGCCAGGTTCTCGAAGAAGCAGCCCGTGCCTATGCTCGGTGATATCGACGCGTCTAAACAGCATGTCGAGGCATTCTACGACTTCTGGTATAACTTTGATAGCTGGCGGAGCTTTGAATGGTACGACAAGGAAGTCAACGAAGGAAGCGATAGGTCAGTTTGAACTGTTCGGCACTGTATTGTCATCCCTGACGTATGTCCAGTCGTGACGATAAGCGATACACCGAGAAGAAGAACAAGAGTGAGCGAGCTCGCAGAAAGAAGGAGGACATCGCCCGTCTGCGTGGAATCGTAGACTTGACGCTGAGGTAAACGTTCTACGTTGATTTCGAAAATCCTGTTCTAACCAGGCATCACCAAGTCTCGACCCTCGGATTAAGCGCATCAAACAGGAAGAGAAGGCGGCTCGCGAACAGAAGAAACTAGCCAAGTCCCAACCGGCATCTGGCGCCAACACACCAAAAGGCAAGAGCAAGGCAGAAGAGGAGGCGGAGAAACTCAAGAAGGAAGAGGAAGAGAAGGTACGCGTCATGATTAATTCCCGTTGCCATAACGCGCTCATCCGTCTTCTAGGCTGCAAAGGCAGAGGCCAAGAAACAAAAAGCAGCTGCTGCCAACGCTGCCAAAAAGGCCAGAAGGGCTCAACGCGCCGAGGCCGCCTGACCTTACTAGAGTTTGCGTTAATAGACGACGAGTTTGTTTTACTGTTCCCGCGCATATTCTGAGAATCGGTCACCTCGGAGAGTGGGATGATCTCAACGAATATGATATACTTGGACGATGCCGCTCTCGTGCTTCGCTGTTTTCCTCATCTCGCTTCGGAAGTTGGTAAAATGTTAGGCCGTGTAAGTCATATTTTGTCTTCAACCATTCTCATCTCAAAACAGGGACTACATGCTCTTCCCCTGAATTTCGCCTTGTGACGCGGTCATGAAGGTCATAATTAGAAGCAGAGCTGTCAAGTACCTTCCAGTCACTCCTCAAAATAATCATCTGACGAAATTGTGCCTCCTTAAAAGAATCTGATGCCTTGCTCTATATTTGAGACACTTTTCGGGCCTGGTCAGGTCAGACACTGCACCATCATCTCGGCATTTGGAGGAACGAACAAGCAACCGAGACGAAAACGGCGGTTAAAGAAGGTTCTGCTCGCTCGTGCTGGCGACACACCTGACATTGACGCCTAAGATTGCCAAGCACGCATCCCTATCGCTTCGTGATCAGAAACCTTCTATGTGTCAACAGTATTTTCTTATAATGGTTGGGCGTGTCCTTGAAAGGTGATCCAACGCCGCAATGCGTCTCCTTTACATCTTTGCTCCAGCTCTATGCCAGCTCATCCTTGTTCAAGCAGCGCCGGATGAACCCAGGTTGGACCAGCGAATGGAGCGCCTGCTTGAAGACAGGTTATTTCAGACGAATTTGCGCGGACCACGATGGAGTAAGGGCATCGATATACCCTTCAATAATTTGGTTCTAATCTGCGTCTGAACAGCTGGGAACGACAATCAGAATGTCTTAACGGACTCTGTGGCGGCATCGATGACGATCGCAGGATTGCAAGTGGACACGTTGAAGTATGCCATTCAAAGGTCTGTAAAGCGTGTCGCGATGACTCCATTCACCACTTACGTTTCTTCTAGATGGGACGCTCGCTGGTGGTCTTTGACGTTGAATCTGAGCAATGGAACGTCACTCGGACTCCCAACGACGGGTTTCTGGCCGTACAGCGGTAACAGTGGATTGGAGGGCGTTACTGCCCCGGTTGTTGATGCCGGGACTTATGGTTTGGCGGCAGACGAATCTGGTGATAGCGGGACGTTGGACTTGAGCGCGTTATCGAAGGCGCCAGGTGGCAATGTAGTGTTCTTTGACAATCCTAGTCCGACGAGGAATTATTCGGCTCCTGGATATCGATTGCTTGGTATGTGCACATTATACGCTCCTTTCGTCAAATCTCACACAGCGCTGCAGAACATCTCATGATATCAGTACAGACGAAATACCAGAGGTGCGCTGCTTTCGTGGTTGTGTGCCCAGAATTCACACGGCCTACGTATATAGTTAGGAAATTTGACCAATCCGCACTGGCAATCGGCGAAAAACGCTCGACTTTACCAAACTCAAGACTATGGGCGTTTCAGCAGTCATCGCTTCGTGGGTCGCCACCTCAGATGAGGATGCTGCTCTCCAGTTTCTCCCGAACGACGGTGCCCCAGGCCAGTTTAACTCGTATGATGTACCGGCGTTGTATGTGGGTAACTCAACTGGAGAGTTGATTCGGCAACTCGTTGCTGATGGAGAGGTTGAATCCGCGACGGTCGTACTGGATGCCCCGGCCGTCAACTCGACTAGTCAGACGGTTATTGGACATTTGGCCGGCAAAGCTGGAACACAGGAGACGATTATTGTGTATACACACAGTGAGCTTTTTTTGGTTCATCTGGAATAACCTTGACAGAGATAATCACTGAAATTATAGGTGATGGTCCCTCCATCGTAGAAGAAAATGGTAAGAGAATGACTACGATGGCGGACACGGTCATCTAACATTGCTTTTACCTGATCGTAGGGCCTATCTTGCTCCTCGCGATGGCTGAATATTTTGCAAATAACCCTCTCGACATCAACCTTGAGTAAGTGTCTGCCTTTCTCACCCCAAGATGTCGTTTAGAGCTGTCTAGTTTCGTAATAACCACAGGACACATGTCTGGGGGCCATCTGAACGAGTCCGCCTGGATGGGGCAACGTCCTGAGATTCTGAAGAACGCCAAGGCCGCGATTGTCTGCGAACACTTTGGCGCCCTCGAATTCAAAGACGATTTCAGCACGGGACAACCTGTCTACAGCGCCACAGGACAACTCGAGCCCATGTGGACGATGGCGTACGTATGTCTTTTTGCTCGGGGTTGACAGTTGACTGAATTTCGCTTGCTTTCAAGTAACGCTTCTTCACGCAGTGATTTGTTGCACGAGTTGTATCTAGATTCTTTTGAAGGGACTGACCCATGGATACGCATGGCCCTGCTCGCGCCTGAGAGTGTAAACGGAGCTCGGTCTCGTTGGTGGGTCTCTTTTTCCTATCAGATGGTTTGGGATAACGTCTGAGGTGTTTACTTGAAGGTACGGAGCAGGCGGAAGCAGCGTCCTCGGCCGATCCAGTAGTATTCCTACCATCGGGTACGTCTGTCAAAGTAAACCGCGTGCAATCCCTAAACGTTCATGTCTGTAGGATAATACCGCAACCTGATTATTTGTGGCTGCTATGGTTGATGGAGGATGGAGTAAATTGTCTGTTCCGACGGCAGTAGAGCAGATCAACACAATCTTACGCCTCATTAGTCGCTTGGACGCGAAATTTGTAGAGGGCGCGCTATAATATAATCTTGATAGAAACAGAGATAGGGCTGTCGATCTTTACTCTTCACCACCATGTCGGCCTCGATACCCCCTGCGTCGCGATCCTTTTCGTTCAACCTTTCGTCCGTATATTCTCGGTTCTCTCCCAGAGTAGGAGAGGTCACACTGAGCCGGAGCGAGGACTCCAAAATTGCAATTCCGACGCCAGGTTTACTCGTATCTACATCACGCGGCGTAGTGCCTCATCTATCGAGGGATCACAACGAAAAGCTCAGCCAATACGCTGGATCCATGTACCGTTCGAGACTTTGTAAGTGAGAAACGTTACTGGTGAGTTTGGTTTGCATTTTGACCGATACCAGCTTAGAGCACAAACCTCCAGTGCCTACCCTGCAAGGCGGAGAGCATCCTCTACACCGTTTTCTCGGATATTCTCCTGAAAAGCAACTCATTTCGTCGTCTTTACGAGATCCTTACGATGGACGTGAAGTGCCGCCTAATGGCAATAACTTTCTGTCAGCCAACTGTGTGCGTGGCGTTCACAAGGTACGTCCTTTTCTTGCTTCTTCTACTCGTATCACAACAAACTTCTCGGCGAGGTGACCCCGATGAATGGCGTTCCTATACCCTGTTATGCAAACCTGATATCGTGATGGCCTTGACCGATATACCCTTCACTCCACCCCATATTCCCAGAAACGCATTACCAAAAGCATAGAGCGGTCGTGTGCCTGGCTCGTCAACCTTTTGCGTCCAATAGATGGTCATCATCCTCTGAATATTTTCGTGCATATGGCTGGGGCACTGTTATTCCCGCTAGGAAAGCGTTCGCAGATACGTTGATGAACCACTGTATGCTAAAGACGCGGAGATGGTGAAACCGTTACCGCGACTGGACGAGGGATCGCTGGATATGCCTTTGATCTGTCCCTCTAAGCTTTCCCTTCCAGTCCCTTCGCCGGAGGAAGTTATCGCGCTCTTCCAAACTTCACTGTCGCCTTGTCGATAGACAAACCGCGTCTTGTTAATTCCGTCAGCTCTCCCACGAGATACTTGCGCTCATTCGCGATGTCGGATCGATCTGTTTGACGCCATTGGGTGCAGCGAGCTGCAGACGTTGGCGTGCCCTCGACTTCACGTTCCCGGCCGTCAGGAAGGATGAAACCGTTCAGAGAAGCTCCGTTTGGACACAATCTCTATGACCATGTTTACGCCGACGACTTTTCCCTCCTGGATAACTCGCCATTGACGGCGAGCGTGTGTGTCCTTGCATGTCATGTTCCCGTCATCTCCTGACACCCTCATACTCCATTCGTCTGTCGATGAACCCTTGCAAGGCAACCAGAGCTCTTCGCCGCTACCCGGTTTCACAAAGGCATATCTACACATCTGCTTCACACGCATGAGATGTCGGCGCACACTCTTCTCGTCATGCATAACCTAACCGTTCTGGATATGTTCTTTGAGGGTGTTCGGAAAACAATCGCATCAGACGAGCTTGACTTCAACGCGGAGGTTGACAGGTTCATGGAGGTGTACGATGGGACTCTCGGCGTTCTCGATGATGCCCGCATAATGTGGACAGAAGTGGAGATGGCGAGAGGTAAAGGACGCCTGGCCCGAGAGAAGGTGAAACAGTCGGAGACCAGTAGTTTGGAGATTACCGTCTCAGCTTGACGGTCAAATCTAGCTTCTGCTACTCAATGCGCTCATATAGATATCTATTTCCAAGCTGCACGGAGTAGTCATGCCCACACACGGCCATGGTCAATGTAGGCCGTTTGTGAATCGCTCAATGTCGCTTTCGGCGTGAACAGTGTGAATACTAAATAGGCTAAGTATACAGATTGTTCTTGATATAATACAAAGGCAACGTGAACATAAGCGACTTTAACGCAAAGCTACATACATCGATTCAAGCTTAGATCTTCTGTTGCTCTTTTACGAAGAAACAAGGTG
>JADNRX010001281.1:0-11707 GCA_015501595.1 Hymenopellis radicata
GAACAGGCCAAACGACGAGCGCGGTCCGTCAGAGAAAAGCAAGGATAAATGGCTGCATTGAGTAGTTGCCAAAACAAAGAATATCGTTTATTACCCGCAGAGAAATTCATTAGCCGTTAAGCCAAATGAGCTTCCATATGGCCAAGTGTAAGCACTTAAGGCTTCAAAAGGTTGGCAGGCATGAAGAAGAACCATCAGCCGAGGGATTCGGAATGGCTAGCCGTCGCGGTTACACCAAGGAGACTATAACTTACGAGAAGAGAGGTAAAGAGTCTAGGGTGCGGAAAGCCAGTACACAGTTCCTCGAAGATTCTAGGGGGGACTCCAATATCAAACATCGGACGGGGAACACAAGAGGTGGAGGATGAGGAGATTCGGAAGAAGACGTCGAAGGTACGATTCAAAGCACGATGAGTGGCGGCGTATGGTTCGAACCCCAGGCAACGAGTTTCAACTTTTGCTTCATACCATCACTGCTTCCTTCCGTCAACATCCGACGACTCGCTCGACATTACCTTTTCGACTGGCGCGGTATCGACAGCGATAAACGGCGCTTTTTCAGGAAGACTATTGAGGCGCCAGCAATGCGCAGTCAGATACATATGTTGACGACCCTTCCTTCGCCTTCCCACTCTGGCTCAATGCCCGGGATGTCCGGATTCACGTCGGAGAATGCAGAGCTAGACGCAGAGTGTTGAATGAGACGTGACAGTGCGCAAGCAAGGAGGAACAGGTTATGCTTTGGCCAGGAAAACGGTGAGTCTGAAGTCTTCCGCCGTCTCATGCTTCCTGCTGTTCTGCTCTTTGCATACTCATGGAAACCGCCCCCCTTCTATAGCCCTCTATGACATTATAAATGCTGCCGTCTACGACTCTGCGAGCTCGGCCCGCCCAGCTATCGATTTCTCTCCTGCTCTTGACCTCAATACTCGATCTAGTGTACGCACGCCGAGTTTCCCTCGCATTTACTTCCTTTCGGGCAAGGAAACGACTGTCGAAGATACTCCTTGGTAGTCGCCTACTGCCCTGAGCATGTTCGTAATGCGGAGCAGTCTGTCGGACGAGACACATATCATTGGTATCAACTAACTGGATATCTGTTTCTGAGAGCTCGACTCGTCCCCTCTTCAAAAGTCCTACTACCAATCTAATACACACACATATGTGAATGCACATATTACACGCTAGGGCGAACGCGTAGAGCTTTCCCTCAGAAATCCAGCGCAAACCCTGGGAGACACCGTGGACGATGGCTTATTTACTGGTGAGTGTGCGGAATACGGACTCCCCTTTGTAGACCTATAATCGTTCCTTGTCTCCCCATAGTCACTTCTCCTCGTCTAGTCTGGAAATGGATGATCGCAACCTTCGTGGTAGCATGTACGTCCCTTTTGTATTCCACGTCATCTCGCATCTAATTGTACAGTTCGTCGCTCATCTATTTAGGCTTGACAAGTAAACTTTCGAATTGAGATGAAAAGCCGGCAAGCATGCAGTCGAAGCCAAGCACCGGAAAATTCGAAATTCGGAGGTGACGTGTATGACCGGTAGATCACCGAGGCGACACCCACAAGCGCCCATATCTAATGACACATGGATATTCACCTGCTAAGCAGTTTTACGCTCCGTGTGGCGCTTACCGGGAAGTTGTATTGACGCCGCCATCACCAAGCTCACGCGAGGCGATGCACTCGGAGTACTGCCAATCCCGGCTCATCGCGAGGAACGAGGGATAGAGCTTATCTTAGGTGCCTTCGATCTCTTCCGGTTCGCCGCGTAGCGGACATTTCGTATTATCACGGTGTTTAGTCCTACTACACAGTGATCCTTGTCCCTTTCCCGTTCTCGTCCTTCCGTACGGCCGAATAGTGGCCAAACGACTCTTATCCACAAGGCGTGGGTTTAACCATCCACCTCCTCCTCCATCTTTCTTCTTGGGGTCGAATCCGGGGATCTATCACGAGAAAGGGAACTCCGCTGACATATGCCCTGTCATTTTGCATCAGTTCTGCAGTTCCTCGAGACCAGGTCTATCTGGAAACGGTGAGAATTGCTGATTCATGTCGAGTTGGTAACATACAGGAAGGAAAACTATCCCGAGACCGTTCCATCGTCACTGGAGGGTGATTCCTTTCTTTTGGTCATCCCATTGCGATCGTGAGTTCTGACGGGAATTGACAACCATCTTCACTTCACTTTCGAGCCCTAGACGGTCAACATGTATACAGTACTTACTCTCGAAGTCTGAGTACTAACATGTTGAAATCAGGTGATTTCGCGTTGGACAATCTTGGCTAAATTACCGATCGTTTCCACGGACCCCTTTTTATTTCACCTTATATACCTGTTCAATGCGATTCTGAGCCCTTGCGCGTTTGCAACGGGTTCCCTGCCATTTCTGCTTGTCCCAGTTTTCGTTGTTTCCAGGTTCTAAACCAACACAAACGCGCGGCACAACCCAGCCACACTCTCGTCACTCGGAGGCTTGCTAACTGTTCGGAGCGCCGTTTCACCCCTATCCCCAACGACGACCACGAAGACAGACTAGGCTAACTGTTCGCTAGTGCTGTTCCCACCCACTCCCCACGACGCGCTACAACGTTCTTAAACATCCATCATGTCCGACGACTCCACCCGTATCTCCATTGCAAAACTCAACGACTCCAACTACGGCACCTGGTCCATGATGATAGAGGCGCTGCTCACTTCGAAGGAGCTCTTTACCGATATCATGGAGGTCGCAGTTGATACCGTGGACGACAAGGGAGATCCTAGGGCGCAGTCTGACATTGATGCTGAGATAGAGAAGAAGTTGAAGAAGCGGTCGAAGACGAAGATGGCTCAGGCTCGCTCAGAGATGATTCTGCGTGTCGAGCCGAGTCAGCTGTCGCACATGCGCGACAAGGACCCCTTGACGGTGTGGGAGGACTTGAAGTCTGTTCACCGACTCCCTGGGTTCACCGGGTCGCTGGTGCAGCGCAAGAAGCTCCTACTGATGAACATGAAGAAGGGACAGTCGATGGTGAACTGGATTGGAGAAGTGAAAGAGCATGCGTTTAACATGGGCGAAGCTGGTTCAGCAGTTACCGAGGCGGACCAGATTCTCGCCATCACCGTTGGACTTCCCGCCGCTTACAAATCCATCATTTCCACCTTCAACGCCACTTCCCCAAAGACCTCACACTTGACTTTGTGACTACGCAGCTCCTGAACGAGGAGGCGAGTCTCAGTTTCACTACTACCAATAATACAACCTCTACCGCGCGCAAGTCTGGCGACGTCGCCATGGCTGCCTATCACCACAACCCGCCGAAATGCTACCTTTGCGATGGACCCCACCTCAAGCGTGACTGCCCTAACCTTGCCTCTTTCGAGTCCTGGAAGAAGGGAGTCAATGCCGGCGAAGCCCACGTCGCTAAGGAGATGATTGATTCAGATTTTGAAGATGCTGAGGACCCCTTTTAGTTCATTTCCTTTCTTATTCTCGTTTGTTTGACTGTTTAGATTGCGGGAGAGTGTTGAAATCAGGTGATTTCGCGTTGGACAATCTTGGCTAAATTACCGATCGTTTCCACGGACCCCTTTTTATTTCACCTTATATACCTGTTCAATGCGATTCTGAGCCCTTGCGCGTTTGCAACGGGTTCCCTGCCATTTCTGCTTGTCCCAGTTTTCGTTGTTTCCAGGTTCTAAACCAACATAACAAGGTTAGCACGAAAGAAGCGCCGGCGTACACCTCCAAGCACGGAAATGTTCGCCATGGCTCCTAGTCTCGTCATGGAGAAGTGTCGGTAGGCCGGGAGCCAACTACTGTACTCTTTCGACCGCATTTTCACATAACGCGTCACGCGCTGATACGCACAGTACAGTTTGGAAGCAGAAAGGCTACATTTTGCGAATTCTGTACGACCTCTAGACGAAAGACATGTCTAAACAAGACACCAAGTACTTAGAAGTCTACGCTAAAGACTTACAGGAGACTCTCTTAGGACGCGAAGAGACTCCTAGGTGGCCAATACGCGCCTACGGACCGAACTACCGAAACCCGGCATTTCCCGTAACGTTCTACAGAAACCTTAAAACGTACCTGAATATCAAATACTCAATGCGCCCGGGTATGTTACTACAACCCGATGAGCCTCGAGTTCGACTCGATTACGCTTCATAAAAGATAAGTACTTAAACAAGGTGTTTAGACAAAACCTCAAAGACAAGTCCAGAAGTCAGAAGTTGTTCAGAATGTGTACCAAGTGTACCCATGGACCCTCACGTACCACGTATCGGGATCTCTACGGACCCGTATCGTCCCTGAGTATGAGTCAGGAAACTTCACCGGAATCAAGCCGGCTTGCATTTAATTCCGAGTGGCGCAGTACGCCACATGGACCGGCATTAAATAAGGCTCTAGAACCATGCAGAGTCATGCAGAGCAATCAGGAACGGGAACAATTCAAGTCCCTCACTCTTGACTAGACCAACCAGTAAAACCACCATAGTGGCGTAGTTCCCAGAGATACCCTTGACAAGTTGGGTATCCTTTGAAAGCTACGAATCAGACCTTTCACCAGAACCTAAGTACAAGGTACTTAGTTAGTACCCAGACCAGTAACAGCACTACGACGAGTCGGACCAGCTGGATTCCACAAGGAACATCCTACCAGTTGAGCCCGGCGAGCACAAGGTGTTATATCAAATACACCCAAAGCACGCAATCCGCAGGCGAAATGAGTCATCCGGGATACAGTGCACCCGATAACATAGTCCATAGGCCCGAAGAGTAAGTAGTTTATACCCGTATAGTCCCGGATTGTAGTATATAAAGGCCTGTACAACGTCGTAGTCAGTAGTTAATTTGCACCCGCGTATACAGCATAAGTGAAATACCAGTGTATCTTTGACTCGGAAACCATTGCTTCCACCGGTTTAAGTTTATCAACCGATCAGAACCTCCGTGAACCAGTAACAGTTTTACTTGGTGATCTTTGAGTTAGTACTCGGGAACTTTGCGAATAGCACTTGTGAAAGTCCTCTGTCCGAGACGGAGTTTAAACGACAGAAACAAGAGCTGTGGACAAGGTAACTTAAGAACCCTTGAAGTCACCGCGCTTGCAACTGCTTCGGATTCATATAAGAAGACAGGCACCTGTGGTTAGTTTAGACCAACTTAGTGTACCCAAGCCCGCGGATCTTTACGTACCCAAAGGCGATCTTGGTCCCTATACTCAGTTGAGTTAAAAGAGTGAATACACGAGATTAGTCAACCGGTTAGTCCTCGAGACTCAGTGTACTTGAGTGTCACCTCATTCGGCTAAGACCACGGGAACTTCCACTTCCCGGAATCCATAAGTTAAGAACCCTAGCTCCTCGAACTTGCACTTGTGCTAGTACAGGAAGTACATCACACCCCCCGTTTGGAACCTCCTTGAGTCACCAGATCTTGACTAAGGTTGTAATTCGTTACGAGTGATAAGGTCGGATCCTTGTACTTGTTCATTAGGGACTTCAGAAGTCCGAGTGTTTGTTTTGTTTTGTGTTTGTGTGTTGGTTGTGTGTATTTCTGTGGTGTATTTCTGCACTGCACATCATATTCTGGAGCCCACCGCGACTCTGATCATATGATCAGAAGAACACCCTAGTGCATGTAATCTTGAGTCAATTGAACGTAGTGCTCCACACTACTTGAATAACAGCACACTTTGGTTACCGGGTTGAACCTTAACTTGAGTAAACAGGACTTCACCTAGTGATACCGTTGCCTTAGCAGTTGAAAAAGCGGTAGCTAGTGCCCTGACGCGACGTCGGATTTCAAGAAAGAGGGAATGATATGCTGGATAGTCAATGAGTGTCGAAAGGATATCATGACATGAGACACCCTCGGAATTTTCGTTGAGCATGGCTCGGATTTTCGAAATCCGTTGATAAGTGCGCTGTTTCTGTTGTTCGACCTCATCATTGGTAGACACTACTGGCCGTTGGGCTTGCAACGCATCTTCAATGATTTTAGTCAACTCGGGATCTCCAATAGTATCCAGGTTTTATCCTTGTCAACAGGCTCTTTGACTGTCTCTGGTTTGTCGGGACTTTGGTGCTTCCTCGACAGGATCTGTGAAACTGACTTGTTTCTTCACGGTATCACTACCTCGACTTGTCTTTGACTAGGTCGGGGAATGAAGTTCCCATGCAGATTCGGTCCTGGTTTCCGTTTCATAATTTCTACAGGCTGTTCGTTATGTTTTTCATTTTTAGACTGTGCACGCGTATTTGCTAATTGGCTCTCAAGAGGCTCTGTGAACGCGTCAACAGGCCCAGACTTCAGGGAAGAGGAAAGGCTTATACCAGGGAAGGGTTGTCTTGGTGCCAACCTTGTTGTTGCGCCACGATCAGGCGCTCCAACAATTCTTCCTGCATAAGGGTAAGCCTTTTCTCTTCGGGTTCTTCTGAAGCCCTCTCCATCCTTGAGCCTAATCGAAATTTGACTGGGTATCCGATACCCGGTCCGCGTCTAGTATAGTCTGTGGACTAAACATGTCGTCTTCGCCATTTGCAATGAAGCTTTGAGTTTTAAGCATAGCTGATGCTTCGGGAGGTAACTTCCCGTTGGTCTTTTCCATGAGGTTCCACACCTGCCACGCTGGCCAGATGCCGGCTTTAGCCTTACTAGCGAGTGATACACCATTTCGCAAGAAGTAGTACTTTACTCCGTTAGGCTTGTATATCCAGCCTTCAGCTTCCATCTTCTTCTGATGAACACACTCTCTAACAAAATGACCTTCTTCACCGCAGAAGAAACACTGGTTATGCTGTTGAGGTGGGGCGGGGGTCTTGGGTTCCCTTGAGGGTTCCGAGCTATGAAGCCGTTCGGTTGAACCGTTGGTGGCCCTCCCGGGTAGTTAGGAGCTCCCTGTGCTAAATGTTGTACAACCTCATACGGGTAGCTCAAAGGCTCTTGAGTATAGTCATATTGCATATGTTGAGTTCGAAGGTTGGGATTTCCCGTAGGGTTCCCTCTTAAGGCTTCTTTAACGGCTGCAAGTAACTGTTCATGTTGACGAGCTTGAGTCTGCTCTTGCGCCATCCTAGCCTTTGCTTCTAGGTTGAGTTTATCTAGTAACAAAGACAAGGATTCTGTCTGTTGAGCCAATGACTCTGTCTTAACTCTCGACGTAGAGGCTGGTATTAACATACGGTCAAAAGTTCTACCGGTTACCTCGTGGGCTCCGCTGCTTGACCGAATATGTTCATGTCCCCAAAATGACTGCTAATAGCATCGGATACTTCATTCAACGTCCACTTCATGCCATTTGTTTTGGCGTTCGCAGACGGCGTAGGATGCATCCGTTTCAATTCGACTTGTATACTGGCCCAAGTGGGTCCTAGAATACAAGGGACGAGTGACTCTATAGCGGTCTTCTCGGTAATGTCTTTGCTTTTGATTAAGTACAGTAGTACGTGCATAATTACGCGCTTGAACTCAACCCAACCAGACTTGTTATAGATCGGGTTGGCTCGGTAGATGTTAAGCTTCTCTTCAAGTTCCCGAGGCGTGTGTTCTCGGTCTTCGGTGCCAGCACCGTAGCTTTCGAACACCGCTTTCTTGAACTCGTCGTATTTAGCAGCACTGTACTCTGGCATAGCAAACCATTGCTTTCTAACGTCTTCATCAACATAGCTGACAGCTATCTCGATCTTAAGAGCGTCTTCTTGGATCTTCTTAGCTGGGAACAACCAGTCTAAGGCGTTGAAGTATCTTTTGATTCCAGCTTGAGTAGCCATAAACTCGGGTGCGTGTCTGGTCCCCGGAATCGGCAGGTTACTACCGTCCAACTTGTCACTAACCGCCTGCGACGGGTAATTGGCGGGATCTAAGGTAGCAGACATGGTGTTCCGTAAACTAGCAAATAGACTATTGGGGTGTAAAGGATAGGCTGCAAGACCAAAGTCTTCGTCTTCTTCACTCGATTGGTCTTCTGGGTACGAGACAAGCGAAGGCTTGAAAGGTCTAGGTGCACCTGGTGCTTTTGGGTTGTTAGTCCTTGTCTGAGGAGTAACGGGTGTCGGGGCTGAAGTAGCTTTCCGACTTGAAGGTTGGTTTTGACTAGACTGAGCTGCTCTGGCAATGGCTCGTTGTCTATCGGCTTCTCCACCGTTTACTAAGTAACCTGGCGGATGTAAACTTGGTCTGAGAACTCTACCTGAACTAGTTGAAGCACTTGAAGTACTCGCACTTGGTCTAGGTGGAGTGAACGCTCTGCCTGACTTTGCGTGTAACGCGAAGACTGCGAATTCGAGGTTCTTTTGGGAGTAATTTTGGTTTTTGGCGGTAACCTTTGGATTCCGAATCCTCAAGTTAAAAACAGATAAGCCCCCTCGCGGTGGCTCCAGATGTTGTGCATTATGTAATTCCAAGTGTCAAATGAACAATAGTGGCTTGTCCTGGAATCGAACCAGGGACCTTCCGACTATGCATTGGGTGCTCTAACCACTGAGCTAACATGCCATGCTTCAACTGGTGTCTCATGTCATGATATCCTTTCGACACTCATTGACTATCCAGCATATCAGCGCGCACGAATGCCCGCGAAACGGTCATCCCCAAAAAATCAGCACTGGAGGGAGATCTAGATAGAGACGGTGCTGCAGGAGTGCCCGGTGGCAACGGAGATGAGTTTGTATCTGTCATGAATGATAGAGGATGGGAAATCAACATACAAGATGTGTGCACCTTTATACAGATCTGAAGCTCAGGTCCGAGTCGTCGGAGAGACAGTATCACCCAAGTATCACCTTTCACTCGAAGACACTCTAGAACAGAAACAAAAAGTGTTTCATTGGGTACACTCACACACGCATACATAGATAGCCTAAGTCTTAATCACTGTCCGAAATGTTAATAATGTCCTCCGAAACGTACACTACCTCATCCTCATCAGAGGATATGTCTAGAACCTCCTCCGAAACACTGGCCTTCACCAGGGGCATCTGTTCATCCTCGGAATCAGACGAAATGTCAATGACCGTCGGAACACTGTTGATGGTCAAAATCTCCTGCTCCTCATCGGAGGAGAGAGAGGATAACATCTGGAGTGATGCATGATTTCGCCGAAAGATCCTTGTCTCCAGACAGTGTGTCAAGATTCTTCTCCATCTCCTCATCTTCATCGGCACTCCTGTCCTGTGCTATGACCAAGTCGCTCCCTGCTACGTGCGCTTCCGCCGTGTCTGCATCCACCACATCCTCCACCATATCTAGACATGTCCATGAGTGCCCACCCGGGTGCACTCGCACTCGCGGGGCGGGTCACTCGTGCCTCGAAGGCAGACACCCGCACTCGCACGCCACCCGAGTACTCTACTCGAGTGCGACACCCATTCGCGAGTGTCTCGCACACACGAGTGCGCAGACACCCGTGTAGGGTGGCGGGTGTGTACGAGTACACCCACCTCCTCCACCATCCTCCAATCCCAGTCGTAATCACTTCATGCCACGACCGCATCCCCCTGCAATTGCGAGGGGAGCAGCATCGGTGCATGATGCTGAGGACACGACGGGTGTGGGGGAGATGAAGGAGTAAGCATGGGGAGTGGGAATTGGGCATAGTGCCTCATTGGAGGGCTTACCCGCAAGGAGGGATAGATCTACAGTATATGATCAGTATAACAAGATGACGGCACCTGCAAGCGCCGCCGACGCGAAAAGAAAGAGAAAAAACTAGGAAAATACATACCAAATCTGCCACGTCGCCTGCAGACGACGTGGCAGCCCATAATCCCCGCCCCGCTCTTCAAGCGCGCTGTTGAGCGCGGCGGGTAGCGTCACGACTTGCAGTCCTCGCGGTCTTTGTTTGCTGCCCGTTTGCGGGGCTTATGCGTCCTGCAGCAGTTGCTGCTGTCGTTTCCGTGGAGACGACTTAAAGTCGTCTCCTGGTCCTGTGACGCCGACCCAGAGTCGAGCGCCCGTGCAGACATCGCCGACTTAAAGCCGAGCGACGGTGCTGGCGTCGCCGACTTAAAGTCGAGCGACGAGAGATGGGTAAGTGGTGGTAGGAGTAAGAGAGAGCACTCGATCACACGCTTACGCGTACTTGCGGAACTCGGCCCGATTCGCCGGATCGCGAGAAATCCTCGTGCGCATCGTTTTTCCCCTCAAAAAAATCAAAATAAAATTGGTAAAATACACAAAAAATGCGAGTGTCCACCCGGGTGTCTGCTGGTGGGTACTCGTGGCCCAGAGGCCGACACCCGCACCCGGTGGGCACCCGTCAAGACACCCTACCCGTTTAGGGTAGACACCCGGCACTCGGTGTTGAGTGCGGGTGCACCCGCGAGTACCCGCGAACACCCGACACTCGTGGACGTGACTAACCATATCCGTGGACGCAGTGTCCTCCACATCTTCGAGCAATGCCAAGTTATACAAGACAGAGGGTACCCAAACTCTGATGCTACGCGCCGTGGCTGGACATGTGCCACTAGGCGGCGAGTCCCAGCATGTGCTCCCTCGAGATATTGGAAAGGAAGGAGAGGGTGATGCGCAACGAAAGGTACGTTTGCGCAGGATGACAAGGAATCTGGTCGTGGCGAGGTTTAGCTTTGCCAACGATGACTGAAAGAGGCGAAATGTCTGCGTCCAAATTATTATCGCGAATCAGAAGGACTTTTAGTAGCTCCCGAATCGCAAGTCCGGGAAAGATGACCTTGTCGAAACGCTTCAGGATTTTACCAAGGTTGGTACCCCAGCTGAAATGTGTCGCAACGAAGCAGGCCAATTCGTACATATTCGGAGCAGCGTCCCAGGAGAGGATATGAAGCGATTGGGATACGCAAGGCGTAATATAGAGGCGAATGATGTCGTAGCTAGGAAATCATGGGGAATGTTCTTGATGAGAGATCTTGTAGCGCTGTGTTCACGTAAAACATTGAAACGGCGGCGCCAAGATGTAGCGTATTCTGCGAACTTATGGGCAGATAACCGTGACGCAGCCCGAACAAGTTCATCGCCGATGCCCGTTTCAGCCAGCAAGCGTGATTTCTTGATGCCGCAGTTAGGTACGCAGGCTGAGGATCCGTCAGTATCGAGTATCTCAGATAGAATTGAAACTTACCGAATAATCACGCCAGCTAATACGGCCATAAACACAAACTGCTCTCGCGATAGAGCAAAGTTTTCATAGATACTGATGTCGGTGAGCTTGAGACTGATAGTGTCATCCTCCGATTGTTGCCTAGAACGAGATCACTATGAATTTGGAGAAACAGGTGAAAATACTAACAGACGAAAGACTCTTGTAGCACCAAAAACAAATGCGTCACTGTCCTCTGTCCACACAGCGTCGATAATGTCATTGGCTGACATCCAAGCAAGTTCGGCTTCAGCTTCGCCTGGAGCCTATCCAAATATTTGAGATATATAGGAGGTACGCGGAGAAACAACCATTACCTCATGGTGAGCAAAGCCAAGAGCGTCGAGGAGAGCCTTAGTGTCATCTAACAGATGGTGGGATGTCCCCCGTACGGAAACACCGCGCTTGGAGTTAGGGCGCCCGGGACCGTCAAAGACAAAGATGGGAATGACGGTCGTCGAGCCGAATAGGGTGGTGCAACGTTGAAGATTGAAGCAAGTGCGATATTCTTGCTTTGATGGCGATGGCTGGGGGCAGTTGCTTGAAAAAGCCATGGGCTGTGAACAGATGTTAGAGTTAGAATGAAA
>JADNRX010001282.1:0-11700 GCA_015501595.1 Hymenopellis radicata
GCAACGCTCGCCCACAAAGGAAGTTTAGGAAAGATTAGACAAATTCCTATCGCAGTTCCAAGAAGTTCTGCGAGGTCGGTTGAAATTATGGCAACTTCAGCAACGACGTAGAGAGGATACAACACAAGTCGACGAATGGCGATGGTATGTTTGGGATGATCATGTAGAAGACGACGACAATTGGCTGCGAGATCTGTAAGAAGGGGAATCGGATGAGCTAGTGGGCTAATGAGGATGCATAAGTTTGCCCACCAAGTCCAGTCACACAACCAAGTTTACAAGCAAGTGTCTAGGAATTGTTAATTAGGGACTGGGATTTTTCGAAGGAAGACAGGATACCTGAAAGACATAGCACCCAGTCCCGCCATCAGGACTACGAAGAGCATCGGTCGGTAGCCAAACCCTGAGCCAGCCTGTAGATCGACGCTCCAATTACCGCTGCAAGTATATCAGAACGCGGAATTCAACAAATGAAGCGTTATCAACGGGTCGAAATATGCCACGGCACAGACAATGCCAACACCAATATGAGATTTTACATGTGAGATGACCGGAGAAGAGACGCGACTCAGAGCAGGCCAGCGTGAGGGCGGGGACGAGGCCATGGGTGATGATAAGATGAATCCATCGACTTAGAAACTGCCATAAGAGCTCTCAGCTCGGCGAGAAGAAACCAGTAGTCTGGGAACGTTCACCAAACCCCCGGATGTAGAACGTGTTCGGGGAACCCCTGAACTGCCTAATCCGGTCTCTATTTTTACCACCATGGATGTGAACGACTTTCATCCTCAGGACGACCATAGTACGCGATTCTTCATCTGGCACGAATGGATTCAGGTTTGTGCGCACCAGATCTTTGCTGGGAGCGTTGTCGAACTCGTATCGATAGGCCCATGGGCCGTTGACAGCTGAAAGTGTCTTTGAATACTTCACAAACTCTCAGTTTTACGACAAACAAAGCAACAACCAAGTTCTACGAATGCAAACGATGCATACTGGAATGCCTGTTGTAAACGAGGCGGAGGAACTCAAGTGGGCTCATCTAAATTCGCGTGAGATCAACATTAACAATATGACAGGCGGTTTACTGTGTCGAATTTGCGGTTGTGCACGCCGAGCCACCCTCTTTCTTCATCATACACAAGAGAGAGCGTCTTTCACCTGAACAAGGTATGATTTCATGAGGACCTGTCACTGCGCACCTACCTAATCACAACAGTTCACCATTGCGGTATACTTTGTCTCGGAAAATCGTATCTTTCAATCACCGGACCTGTACACTCTGCTCTCTAACCGATTGGTCTGTTCCTCTTGGTGCCATTTGACTGGTGCGCGCTGACCTTGACCCGAACAGTTGGCATCGCTCCGGTCAATTCAGTCTTCATTGGACACCTGCGTTCTCACAGGCTGATTACACTCCTCGCACAGGGTTTTCCTGCCAATCACCAATTCGGAAACTCACCGATGCGTCCCACCACTAACAGGAATGAAGAAACGGCGGACGCCGAAGTGAAAGATGGCACTTTCCAAGGTTCGAACAAAATTCAGAGGCAGCAGAATAACTCCCTGCTTTTCAATGCTATGCGGGCGACAGCTGTCCACTTCGCAATCTCAATTTCTCAACGGGCAGCCTTCACGACGATGGCGAGTAGCATCACCCCCACAGAACTCAGGCGCCGTCTCCGCGTCCCGCGCCACAGACTGCTTCCGCCTCTAGGAGTTCGGCTACACCAGCACCCGGTCCAACGCAAGCTGCGACTCCAAAACCACCTCCAGTTCCTGGCCCACCAGGTGGAGGTAAAAAGAAACGTAAACGTGAGTACATTCAATTGGACGGGTTCATTTCTCAACTGATCATTTTTTAGGTACACACTGGCTCCTGCTCCTCCATGAGACCGACACTCGCGGTACAAGTATATTACTTGGCTTTCATCTGACTGTCGTTCACCCATTGTATTATTACACATTCACAAATAGATCATGAATCAATGTCATCTTAGTCCTGAACCTGTGAGCCTGCCAAACCAATCCAGTGGTGTCTTTGCGCCTCGGCTTGATATACCACTACCGACGCCTAAAGACAAGGGGTTCGCTGATGTAAAGGAGTCCTTTCTCGCCTTTGCAGCTTTCTGAACTGCAGGACCTAATCAGAAATGCGCACAAGCAATCGAGATAGATCGCACCAGCACGGTCGATCTCATCCACATTGGTCTCGATAACTAGACCACCTGAATTACTTCGGACAAGATGTTGATGGGCCTGTTGACGATGAGTCTTGTGCCGTCGGGAACGGTACATACGCACCTCATCAAAATGGAATACAAGATCTAATTCACAGACGTTTTCGAAGGTTCGGTCTAAAGACTCCACGAACACCTGCGTCCCGAGTTCAAATGTTAATTTGGTAGATGCGTACAAGAAGCACCTGAATGAGATCCAGTATACCGAGCTCACTCTCTGAAGAGTCAACGACGAAGACAAAATATAACGTCGCGTAATTCCGGTAGACCACCTGCCACCGTTCATCTTGTTGGTGCTGCGGCCCAAGAAAGGCCTCCAACTCTGGAGCGTCCAGAAAGTTGCATAATCCTGCAGGCCGGTGGCATACCAGGCTAAAGATCTTCTGGACGACAGATTGTGATGATTGTTGCAAAGGAGTGTAGAACTTGGTCAATCGAGGCACCCCGGAGGTGTTAACTAGTCAAATATGAGTCGGCGAAGGTCGGGACAGTGAGAGCAGAACTGTTCACAGATCAAGACAGCATGTATCATCGCGAATGGTGGTCGTCCAAGGCAGCGCGCCGGCCACTTAAATGCCTCCGCTGGCAAATACAGAAGAATGCCGCTGAATAGCGACAACGACGACGACGAGACGATTGAATCTGACTGCTAGTGGACCGGGCGAGCGTGTCGTCGTCGTGGATCAATGCGAGGATGGAATTGGTACGTACGCGACGGAACACCTACGAGCCCGAAAGGTGCCGCCAAACACGGACAAGCACCGCGTCTCTGTGAGGAATCCGCCACCACTGCACTAGGCGGACCCTTTCCATGTCAGCGCCTGACATCTCGTCTCTGACTATCAACGATGACTCGTCATATCTTTCGAATGGCATACTGGACGATGACCTCGACATGGACAACTACGATTTTTCGAAATTGAAGTCGCTACCTTATGCCATCGATAGTCCTCAGACGATGGAGCTCTTGTTGGATTTGATTCTGAGGAGGATTGTACAGTGCGTTGAGGCGCGCGACTACGACGTAGGTCTCCTACAATGGGACAGCATGCTGAACTACTTGTGTGTCTCCCCTCACATTCACTCTCGTGTCGACTCATTCTTCGTTTTAGCATTACTATGCTGAGACATCCAATTCCGGTTCAAAAAAGGATCCGTCTGGCCAAAATCTACTTCTATGTGGCGACCATCCCTGGGATGTCTACCCAGATGGTCGCCACATGCTCCGACGCTTTCAAGCTCCTTACCAAGTCAAAGAAGCTATCTGTAGACGACATGCGTCTGCCCTGGAAGCCTGTATATGATATCTTAGCCGCAGATTTGTTCTTATCTCGTCGACAATTCGAGTACACGTAAGTCCAAAGTTCTGATTGCCAGCTAATGTTTACTGACTTTCTCTAGACAGCTTTCGTGGCTATGCGGCTATATTGCGGAACATGCTCGTCGCTTCTTCCACCCTGCCGCTATCAATGACATGCTTTCCACGTTTGTTCCCCAGATAAACGGGATAAACCTAAACGTGAGGACAACGTCTCTCTTTTACGCCACATCCTCATTTGTGTATCAGAGCGTGCTTTCCTCGCAGTATTACCTCCTCACCTTCCTACCTCTGACACACCCTCAATCATATCTTCCGATGCTATTTCGGATGTGGGAATCACTAAACTCATACATTTATGATGACAGGCAAGTCACGTTGCGTGGCGTCAGGAATATCAATCTCACGCATTTTCAGGATGTTATCCTTCTTGTCTAAATTGGCCGAGATGCATGTTTCTCCTGAAGTCAGTAACCCGCTTAAGATCACAGAAATTCCAGACGATGAGAGGTCAGAAGGTGAAACCAGACCCAAATGGGCCCCAGACGATGCTCGAGAGGATTTCGTATGGAGTGGCATTTACAAGGATATTGGTATATTCACCGAACACGAGTGGGGTCTCATTATGTGCAAGTGCCTCGCATCCATGGGTACGTTCTATATAATAGTTCACGTCTCTTCGTACTCAGTCAACCATAGAAATTCCTCTGGCCGACGCCGGATCGTTAAGTACCGGTCCGTCCGCGGACAATCAAATGGCTTTTGAGATTGGGCGTCTCCCCAAGGCTAATTGGAGGATTCGTTAGTCCTTCATTTCGTCCCCGATTGGCGCTAGGTCTGACTTGTCGAAAGCTTCGTTGGCCCGCATTATCGTATACTCTATGGCTCCTGATGGGTACCCAACACCCGCGTCCAATGCACCTACGCCGTATATGACGCCTATGCCTTCAGGCATGAGCACCCCTCAGATACAGAGTACCACCGCTGGAGAGTACCTGGGCATACCACTTGGAAAGACAGCGCCTCTAAAGGGAAAAACTTATCTGGCTGGATCTCGAGCACTGGACTCTCTGGCCCGACTCATTGCGTCCACGGAGAGCTTCTTCCATCCCTCAAACTCCGGGGCATGGACTGCCGATGTGTGTACATCTGCGATGATTTTGCTGAAGCTGACCTGTGACTCAAGCTCAGCGCATTCATCAAGTATATTGTGTACGACTTCAACAAACGTAGGTTTCTTCGTCCTTGTTAGCGTAGTTGCGATCTCATCAACGACAGGTTGGCACGAAGAGCAACGTCCCGATTGTAAGACTCCAAACGTGCGTACCATTACTCCAATGACTATAAGATATACATATGATTTTTCGCCAGAATCGACGCCTCACACGGAACATGAAGCGTGAACTGGTAAAATGTTTGCGGACTGTCGTTTTGTTAGCCATGTTTTCGCAGGACTCCACTACAGTATCAAATATTCAGAGCTGCCTCAAGTCGATGAGCGTCATGGAGCCTGATCTCATTCTTCATCCGGTCTTGGAACGGGCTGTTCCGTCTCTTGAAGCACTTGTGGAGGTACTTGCCTCCCCTGCTCGTTTCCCTTATTTGCTCATACCTCACGCAGACACAAAGAACGATAGCTGTTATCAAAGCTTTGGGAGCCGTAGCGCCAGCCATTGTGTCCCGCCAGGTTTACTATCCCGGGGCTAAACACCTAGTTCCTATTCTCCAACTCCTCATCCCTGGAATTGATCTCGTACGTGCCGCGATCTCATAGCGCTCTGAAACTGACCACTCCGAGTAGAACGATCCCTCCAAAACTGTGCGTGTCCATCGCACCACTTTCTTTCCTCGATTCTAATTTGATTTTAGCTTTGCACGACGGCGTTTTTGGTGGAAATTTCTCAGTATATCAAGTTCGGCGATTTGACGATGGGTGAAAATCCGCCTCCGGCTGCGATGGACACCGAGGGGACTATTCCTATGCAAGCCACCCTAACAATCCCTTCCTTCGACAGTGATAATTTTGCCGACCTGACTGACGAGCAAGATCTCTTGACGGATGAAGAGGAGGATATGTTGCTAAAGGTGATTTTGCTATGATCGCCATCAATGGTCACTGACGGCATGTAGGACTCCACCGGGAGCTTTGCAGACTGGGTGACCAGTTTTGTGAGCCGGGTTATACAATTGTTGGAAAATTTACCAGATGAGGGTCCGAATGGTGCGGCTGGAGGTGCTACTGAAGGCAAGTCACGTTCGTGGCGTCAGGAATATCAATCTCACGCAAATCATCTGCAGTCCAAGTCGTCGATGCCGTGACAGGGGCATGTAGCCAGATATGCGTTCATTTGTCCGAGCCGCTATTTGACTTGGTGCTCAACATGATCTTTGAGTACGCAAGTACAAATGTCAGGCCGAACGCTGTTCGCGCAATACATCAACTAGTCGAGTGTATCGCCAATGCCGATCCTCGTAAGACCTTGGCAAAGTTCTTTCCTTTCTGCGCCCGGAATATTCGTACCGAGTTGGAAAACGGAGCCTCGTCGTTACGGACCACGTCAGCATCGACACCTATACCTTCAGACGCTACTCTCCATTGGAGTACGTATTGATTGTTGTCTGGAAGCCTCCTTACTCACTTCACTCTTAGACCTCGCGATTCTTCGAGGCACAGTCTTCAAGTAAGTAATCATGCCCTCTCATTTCATGACTCGTTGGCTGATGGCTCTTCGTTTATAGTGATGGCACGGCGGTAAGTCGTCGACTTTGGATGCAAACCGATTAACGAACACCCTACAGCTGATAAAATACCGAGACGAAATTATGTCCTCTGCTGCAACTACTTCAAGCAAAAACATTCTCGAAGCGCGGCTATTCCTGGACTGGAAAAATGCTGGCCAGCATGTTACTGACGCTCACGCATACCTACCCATTAGAAAACAAATTTGTAAACCCTTCAGAATGGAATAGTGATGGTAAATTAACCAATCCATAACGGCCTTGGCGTGGTCGCTAACACCTCGACGTAGAGTTTCGGTGGAACCACCATCGGCATTGGGGAAAGCTGTATGCGCCGGATGATATTGAGGTAGTAATCTTATTCTCGTTGTATATCACATAAATCTCATATCCCACAGATATCCTGGCACATACCAAATGCTGAAGAAATCAACTTCGCTTTGGATATCTTCCGTCAAGTCATAGAGCCCACGCTTGGTGGCCTCGAAGAGCTCTTGAAACCTGGTTTGTCGCATTTCTCACATCGCAACATGCGCTCGCTGACTCTATGCCAGTGCAAGGTCTTGCTCGTGACGCCACATGGCGCAATGAATTCCTGTCCGGTACGTCTTCGATATGTGGAATAGCAAAAGTACTGGTGTGAATTGCATCGTAAGTAACCTGAGTCTCGTTCGAAACGCGTTTTCGGGCATTCCCACGCTCGCTAGGGAATACCTCAGTGACGAGGAGATTCGAGAGTCCGCAATGACCAGTGATATCCTGTAAGGTCTCTTGACCTGGCCTTGGATAACTCCTCACAGTCTTTAGCGATGAGATACCCGAAATGTTGGCTTCCGTTCCTCCAATGACAGCGGGATTCTGCTTGACGGATAGGAGTGATCCCAAATACCAGTACATTCGCTCTCTGAGGCATCGGTACGGGGTATTCCTTCACAGTGCTTCTGTCTCCTTGCGACAACAAGGGGGAGAACACCGTCGATGCAGTTCATATGCTGGTAAGTTATGTCCTGCTAACATTTAACTCAAAGCTACTAGAAGGATGATCTATCTTCAGATTCGGTCGTTCCGGGTCTATCTGCTCGAATACGGAGACAGCAGAGATAGTATGAACTTAACTTCTAAGTACTGTCACCTCTCTTCACCAGAGTTTGTCAGCTTTTTATGTCAACGAAGAACAATTCAACAACGAGAAGAACGTCGCGCGTCAGTATGCAAGACAGAAAGTATGGCCGCGTGCCGTGTATGTACGTCGAGCAAGGTGCGTTCATCGTGATATAATCATCCACATTGTGCCATACTTAACGTATCAAGATACTTTCATTCCGGACGCCTGCGTTGGAATTCGTTGGAACGACTCCGAGGTCCTCTTGAAGATAGTCTAATTGATGATTTGGTGGAATGGTCTATGTGGCACTATGCCGTCATCAGGGAGTACGCGACGCCTTTTCATCTGTCTAAGTGGACGTTGAATCTTTGTTAGAGCTAGTCAAGCGCTTCTGGAAAGCATGACGGGGGTGCGGCGACGAACTTTACTACTGTAACGAGTTGCTGACGCCTTCGTATCAGATGTATGACGGTGTCAGGCGGAGAACTTTACCCTTGCTCTCCAAAGCTCTCGAACCCGGCACAGAAGATGATAGGATGAAGGGAGCATTGTGGACTTTGAATTATCCTTCGTTTGGACGATATGCAATCGGTGGTAAGGTCCTTTCTCTACAGTCGATTGCGTAGTGATCTGAGCTTGAGCAGAACCTAAACTTGCCGCAAAACTATTACCTCAACTCCTCCGCTGCCAACATAACGAGAAGGTCTGGCAAGTTTCTACTGAGCTGTCCTTCCCTAACAGACATTGGTCCAGCCTTCTATTCAGGACTGTGTGTCTGCCGTCTCAGAAAATTGTAAGCGAAGAATTTAGTAAACTGCAGCCGGTTGATGGTTTCTCAGGCGTCAACAACTTTGTCGAGCCATGCTATCTTGGATACGCTGTCTCGTCGCCGGGACTTCTGTGTGCGGTTGAACGATTGAAGGAAATTCTACCACCGGACGCGACAAACGATTATATAACCCAAAAATGTCTCGCCGCCAGGGTAGAACGTATGCAGAAATTGAATGAAGCAGCTGATCAGGCAGTCAGTTTGTCTTGTGCTGCGGCCGCTCCTGGACTGTTCACTGATGCTGTTACAGACGATTGAAATTATGAAGATAGCAACTTCTCCTAAAACGCACTGGCGCTATGAGATTGTCGCCATACGTTGCTTACGAACATTGCTCAGGCGCGATGTGCCCTTGACATCTGTCCAGATCCGTTTCTTCTTGGAAAGGACGCATCACACACACCCAAGCGTGGTAAGTCAAACCGACCATTGCACCATCCCACATCACTCACCAGGATTATAGCGCTATGTATGTGTTTCGTTCCGTCACAGGGTCGCACTAACATTTTCGAAGTACGCCCAGCGAGGTGTCATGAAAAGCTTGCGGAATGTCAAACTTCGGACGCTGTGTTCAAACCCTGCAGATCTGTTCCTGGGGCGGAGTCGGAATCCTCTGAAGGAAGATATCAGAGTAGAAGCTTCTCACGCGCTCACTTCGCGGTATCTACACGCTTACAAGTCCGCTTTCAATCTGTACGAGAAAAACCGGTTGGTCTACCTTTCCTCTTGATGATTCAGCAAGTGACCCAGATCGTAGGCTGTTCTTAGAAACGTTCCCACAAGGTTGGGTCGCTTGGGGCGAAAGCATCACAGTCTATAAGTCGCCAGATGCGAAGACATCGACCTTCCAACCTTGGGATCCACCGAGTCATGCAGCCATCGATGCCTTGCGCAAAATGGCTACCGACACCTCTTACTGGAAGAAGTTATCAACTTACTTCGCCGAAGAAAACAATGAAGTAACGATGACTCAAGACAACGTCTCTTGCGTGAAATCGCTCTGTGAGTGCCTCCATGCAGGTCCGTGACGAGACTTATTCACCTTGTCACAGTCCAAGTGCTCGAAGACGCCCCATTTGCCGCCCTGAAGCCAATACTCGAATCACTAATCGTCAATAAGGAACAGGACAAGCAACGAGCTGCTGCAGAACTACTGGCCGGCATCATAGGAGGTGAGCTCTACGCAACGCATTTCGAAAGACTGACGAATTTTTAGGTTCCAAACACTGGCCGCTCAATAAGCAAAAAATCTTGTGGGATTGGTTCAAGCCCTTCATGAAGACGATAATGGCAAATCTGAAAACGGACACCCTAGTGACATGGACCTCATTTTTAGAGGTATGCTGGTAGCATTCGTGGTCGACTGTCATTGATAATTCGACCTGCCCAGTATGTATTTTACAGGAAGGACCCCCGCCGCGTACAGTCCATCATGGATTGTGTCTTGAGTGAAGTAATGACTATGGATTTCAACGCGGAGCTCTCCTTCGACGTCATCAAAGTACTCTCTCTCTTCAGGGCCTGCTACGAGGAGATGGGTTGGAAGTTTACGGCCTGGTTGGATCAAATTCTCCAACGTTGCTGGAAGGAGATTCACTGCGAACATGACGATGTTCGCACGTATATTGCAGAGTTCATGTCATTCGCGGACAAAATCAAGGTACAGTCGTGGCCTCTGTCGCTATTTGCGCTGCTAACATTGGTCAGTGGTCACCGCGTCCCACCATTCCGTCAGCGGAAGTTTTCGTCAAGGAATGCCGCGTTCTCCCAGTGGATTACGACATAATGGGCATGAGAGGAGCATATCACAAAATTCGAGTCTCGCAATTGGTCGTGAACTTCGCACAATGGCGCGAGGAACGTATACCAGGTGTTCGAGCCTTCCAGTCAAAGTACGACCGAGTGGGCATTATGGTGTGCAAATGGCTCTTTCAGTCCATACACGATGTCCATGCCATTTCCGTCTTTGATTACATCCTGCCACTCATGGTGACGTCATTTGTTCTTGTTCGCGCTGCCTTGAACTGATCTTGCAATCACAGCCCGAGCTCTTTCGGTTGACCGAAGGTGCGCATTTTCGATACTGGGTTTCGAAGGCTTTGCTGATTAGCTGACAGTCAACGACAATGACGAATTGGCAAACATTGCGAATCTGCTACTCGTGCGCATGTGTGGCGTAACGCCTCCCAGGCTTTGATCAACCCGCTCCTGGACGCCATCTTTGATGCCATACGAACTTCACCTGTGAGTAGCGACATTTCAACGTATATGCCAAGTTTCTAATGGTAACAGTCGTGGAAAGTCCGCCTTAAAGCGCTACCCCTCGTACAAGGTCTGTCTGGATGTTGACACGTATGCTCGTCGTCTCACTCCTCTGACAGTCTTCTACTTCCGCCAAGTTCCGCTGATCAGCGAGGTTAAAGTTGTCGAAATACTTGAAGTACGTTAAAGCTTATCCTCGTGTATGCTGCTCACATACCTGCAGGTTCTCTGTAAATGCCTTGATGATGAAGTGGTGGAGGTACGCGAGATGGCTGCCAGGTACGGAACACTTGTCATGAGACGGTAAGAAAATTCATGCCTTTCCAGCACCTTGTCCGGTATTCTTCGACTATCACCGAGGAGGAGCGTGTTGACACTGAAGGTATTTTCGTTCAAGGCGAGCTTCCTCTATCGATTCAAGCCTTTTTCAGGACCGTTTTGTCAAGCTTGCCAAGAACAGTTACATACCTGAACGACAACATCCCGACTATAACGTGGCCATACGGCGAAGACACGCGGCCATCTTGGGGATCTGTGCCCTCGTTGACAGCTATCCGTACACGGTGGAAAAATGGATGCCCGACTTATTAACCAACGTTCTGCAGAGCATACATACGACCGGTGAGTAGTCAACACCGTTCTTTCTCACTACTTGCGCTAATCCGTACTCACAAGTTACCCATCGCAACCACCGTTCGTAAATGCGCAAGTAATTTCAAACGGACACACCAGGATACCTGGCACGAAGATTCGAAACGATTCACTGACGATCAACTGTCCTCTCTTTCGACATTAATAACTGGCTCATCATACTGTGCGGCTTCCGCGCTTTCACTCATGACACTGGATTGACTTCGTATTGACAGATGCTTAATTTACTCTTCCGCTTGATCTCACGTAGAATCTAATCGCTATGGGACGGAGGTGTGCGAGTTTTGTAGCGGAATGTCCTGTAAATATGATATGTGGACTTGCTGCCCAGAAAAGTGTGTGCATATTGTACATTGTTGATCCTACAGTATTATCATACCTAACGTCCATCCATGCTACACGCGAATGCCAGCAGGTATCTGAGCGGGAATGGCAGAGGAGGGTAGCGACAGGGGAGCTGCTTCGCCACTCTCCAAGTCAGCATCAGATCGACCGATGCCTGGAATTTTCTCCAGGCGGCCATCCGCTGTGCCCGACCTTGCGCCCGCTGTGGGAA
>JADNRX010001283.1:0-11670 GCA_015501595.1 Hymenopellis radicata
GAGCCGGACGGCGACCTCTGGAACTAGAACGTGCTGTACAAAATTGATGGCTTGAAGCGGTTGAATCACCCGTCGGTCGATGGTTGCGAGAGGGACCAAGTCCGTAAGAGTGTTATAAATAACCAGAAACCCTCGTTCTCCGTAGCTTCAGGACGTCAGGAAGGATACTAAGCCATGGAAAGAATAGCAGTACTCACTACCCAGGTTGCGTTGACTCGAAGTTAGCAAGCTGGTTGCGCAAACTTGACGCCGCAAGACTACCTTTCAATCTCACCTCCTGCATCATTTTTTTCCAGAAAATGCAATGAGAGAGCACTTCCGAGTCCCTACAGAGCGCCTTGATGTCCGATCTCATGGCTCGTACGCGCACTACCAGTTGATCCCAGTCTATTTGCATTGGCCAGCCCCTTTCTTTCGCTTCTGGAAGAAGCTGCTCCTCGAAGCGGTGACGCATGCAAACCGACATGAAATCGTCAATCTTCGCCTTCCGGCCAAGAGGATTCCCTGGGCGAGGGAACGGCTGCGATTTACCTACGAGGGAATCTAAAAGCTGTGAAAGCGTCCTAGTCGGCTCACAGGGAAGGGGATCATCGCAGTAGGGGCATAATGTAGCCGGGTCAACATCGAGGACTGCGAAAACGTAAGCATTGAACGACATTCGCGGTAAAGACACAATCACAGGGGTCGTCGCGGCACCGCTTCGTAGATGGGCTCAAAGGACTGTATGAGAAGAACGGCGCGACTACCACTTGAGCAGAATGGTCCTCGGCGGACGATTCATCGGAGGAGACAACGACTCTTCGTTTCGTTGCAGGTTTTCGACGTTGCTGACTGTCATGCGCTGTGTGATAGACAAGCCGTTAGGAACATGCCCTTGAACCAAGTATAAATCCCACCTGGTAATGACAACGGACCTCCAGCGTCATTCAGATGCACGGCACCATACGGATGGCCTCTGGCCAAAGCAAATTTAGTTGATGCGTCGTCCTCTACATTCTTGCGTATAATTTTGTCATTCTTCTCTGCAGCACGCCGCGTCAAAAACACCTCGACCGTATATGTTTAGAAACTCGCCTTCGCGCGCAATATTTGAGAGCACGCTTAGTTTCCCTATGCCTTCTAACTTCTTGCCATCAACAGTCGCTACGGTTACGAGGCATTAAAACCCATCGATGATGAATTATGGAACATTTACAACGATGCACAGTCTTTTCTGAAACGTCCTCGTCCGCATCGTCCCCCATGTTCTTGATGTCTTTGGTCACCGGTGGTAGGCTCGTTTAAGTCATAGAACATAGAAGAGCGCACCTTGGCGAACACCCTTTAGAGATCTCTTCTCCATTTTGCGTTGCTTTCTCGCCGTAGGATTCTCTAACCACTATGTCAAAACTTGAATCGACGGCATTTTGAAATGACTGGCCAAGCTTCTGCCGAATATGTTTCATGAACTCGATGCGTCGTCGTAAATGTCTCTTCGCAAAAAGATACGCGCTGAAGGTGTTCCGATCTTCATTTGTAATTCGCGGTGAGGGAGATTTTGTCTTCAGACGGCCTGACAAGCTTCAGTTCAATGTCGACAACAAATGATTCAATAGGCTTACCCATGGTAGCAATTTCTACAAGATGTATCTGAACCGTTGCGGTTGAGCGCTGAGCTGAAAGAGAGTGGCTGTGATGAAAGAGGGACTATCGAGGCAGCACAGCCACACGACCGATTTCACCAATTTTACCCGAGCGACCGTAGGCTCGTGACCAGCTCGCTTCGCATCACGTGGCTGCGCTTATCACGGTTGCGAAGCGGCTGGAAACAAATGAGCCCGATTTGGCGGATGCTGCTAAATGAGACACCGCACTTGTCCTCGATGACCGACTTTTCTCCCAAAAAATTGTAAAAAGTTCAAGAAATGAAAAGTCATTTTTTCGTCATTTCAAGTCGATTGAGCATAGCCAGAAAATAGATTTTTTTTTTTCATGCATTCAGCCGGCAACGACAGGTCAACCAGCAGTCAAGTAGGCACAAAAGTTTTTCTTTTTTCTGACATAGCACGTTGGGTTCAGAATGCAAAATGGATCACTTTTCATTTCTTAAACTTTTTACATTTTTTGGCGAGTGAAGGAGCTCATCCAGCCCAAGTGCGGTGGCTGATTTGAGAGCATCCGCCAAATCAGGAACAAGTGGGACCAGCTGCTTCGCAAAAGTGATCAGCGCAGCCATGTGGTTGCGAAGCGGATGGACCCGAGCCTAGAGCGACCGATTTTTGACCAATTTTGACTGAATTTGAAGGACGTGACTCGCATGCCTCGGTCATCTCCATTCTCGCCCGAGTGAGTGAGAGTTCGAATCCCCACGCCCCCCCCCTCTTTTTATTTATTTTTATTTTTATTATTCATCAGGAAAAGGGATACCAGGCTCAGGATGACTGTGATAGGCCACGGTTGACCATAGTTGACCAGGAGATGAAATTATATAGGTTACCAAGTTGACTCTGAGAAAGGTTCGGACCTGCGGCCTAACTCAAGTCACTCTGAGGTTGGCTCTGGCATGACTTAGAGATACACTAGCATACTCAGATGAACCTTAAAGAAACTCACCCTTATAGAAATTGACCTGAGTTAACTACACTACTAAAGTGAAAGTTGACATCGATTCTCTAAAACCCCACTCAGTTCCAACTATGGCATATCCCATAATCAAGCAGATATTGAATCATATTGACAGGATGATACACAATACTATGTACATGAAATAATATTGAACTGATGCCTATGTACGGGGCGCACAAGAAGCGGAATAGGTAGCCATCACATACAGAGAAGTAGTCGTGCGTTTGCGTGTGGGTCAGCCTCACTGTCCCATACACATGAAACATCACCTACTTACTGTACTATTACGATCATAGGTTCGGTCACGGGTCACAGCCCAAAAAAACGGGTGGTGCCAGGAATTTTCTTTTGATTATTCTGAATTTTTTTGAATTAATTTTGGTTAAAAATTCTGGTCCGACTGAACCTATGATCGTAATACTGTACTAACGGGACCACATCTTCATAGGATGTTATGTGTTACGGACCCTGACCAATGGCTAACATCTTCATTTTCAGGCACAAATACAGAAATTACTATATATGGAGCATTGGGCGGCAGCCCGATGCGAAAAACTGCCATTTTGGGCCTTGTATACCTCAAAATCTGCTCTGTTATGTGTTATGAAAGATAAATAAGCTCATTTCAGAGGCCCCTGTGACGTGTTATGTGAATTAGCGGTCCCGTTAGTACAGTACTACAGTATTGATGACGCGTCCTAGCAGTCATCTCCACCAGGGGAAGGAAGTCCAGTAATGATCGCCTTGATGTGTGCCGTTCTTGTTGTCCTCCCAGTCTTGTTATTGATATCCTCATTGGGCAAGGTAATCGTTGTTAAGCCGCGTCGTTGTCCTCGATATGGATGGTCGCCGCTATCATCATTGTAAGCAGTGCCGTAGTTGGCTCCTCGTCATTGCAATCCAAGATAACGTGTTGTTGCCGTATATACATTGATATCCTCATACCTGAGTTGGCGTGTGCGATAAAGTGGTCAGAAATAGTTGTAAGCCGAAATAAATATCAACGTACACAGCGCCGCGGCATGCTAGACTTTGGTGAACTTCGCTCGACGGGAGATGATCCTCGTCCAGGTCATGGTAGGCCCCCCTCATTATTATCTGTAGTCCTCATTCGTGATTGTCGTCCTCGACGAGCGTGATGAGCCTTATCGTGGCAAGGAGTGGTTCTCGTCGTCGCGTGATAGCGGATGCTCTTGCTGCGTCGTTTACAAAAGTCAGCCTCATTGTCAAGTGTAGGCATAAGTACGCACCTTGACCTGCAGTTCCAATTATTATGTCCGAAGCCGACTGCTGTTGAGACAGGTTGGTCAGAGGAGAAGTCGTTCCAGCGAAAGAATCAATACACACCTTCAGACGCCAATGTGGCATCAGCCAAGGGGACTCCACAAAGAAATCCAAGGGCAAGTGGCGGGTGGGAGGCATCGGTTGGTCGTCGGTGGGGGTGGTTTAACGTTACAAGCGGAGCAAGAAATGGAAAAGTTTGCACGCTCGTGACAGGGCCCGCCTGTGGACGTGGCAGGGTTTGACGCCGATTTGATGGTGGTGGTGTAAAGAGAGGCGAATGCAACATTACTTGGGGAAGTCAACATAGTCGTGACGTGGACGTTACTCACTGTCAGCCCATAGCCCATAGACGGGTAAAATTTGGAGCCAAGGCAATGTTCTCAGGATGGTAGCACTGCGGCCTGCTGGCATCTGCCGCTGCTCTCGCAAAGACCACCTGTAGGATGCAGCGGGCAACGCGCTGCTTCATGATGACTTCTCTCCAGTCGACAGTGCCAGCATCTGGAAAGTGCGGCCTGTTCTGACAGAGCTTACGCGTGGACAGAATCACACTAGCAATGGTACAAAAAGAGAGACAAGAGAGAACAGAGAAGAGATGTCCATGCCGATCGTGGTGGTGGTTGGAGGGAGAAAGGAGACTTCCAACCGTGATCAAATGTTGCTCGGATCGCCGGTTCCGACATCTGACCATCGTTCAGACGTGTCTTTGGCGGCGAATGCTAGTACAAAGCAGCTTAGAGATAGAGGGGACAGGACTATGTAAATCTACTTAATATTTGTATAATATGGCCTGGCCCGACGTACCACATATGGTGTCTTAAGACAGTGTTAGTGCTGATAAGTGCACGTATGATCTTTATGTAGACCAAAAAAATGACCAAAAAATAGAACATTCAAATATGTGTCAGGAATGCATCCTGCAATATTTTAAGGTGTCAACGGTCTTCGTTGTCACGCTGGAGGGCATCCAAGTCGTCGAAAACTGCTCGGTCCGATCATCCGAGTGGTGATCGCACTAGCATTTTTGTCCTCAAGGTCCCATTCTTACCACCACCGCTTGGGTTTCATACGCGACCGTCTCTCCACGATGACCTAATCTCCTCGTCGTCACATCTGGGGCGGTCAGACCGTTCGAATCAGCTATGCAGCTGCGTCAACAATGAAGATTCTGTGATGCCCCGTCTCTGTACTCCCAGAGGCAGCAAGTGCCAACTTAGCGACAGCAACTTCCATGGATGACATAGGAATAATGTAAGAATGAGAAGCGACGTGTGGGGTGTGTAGACTGGGCTGCTGCTCGGTCTGCGCTGACAAGTACGTTTATTTTTTCTGCATAGATCATCTTGTTGATTTTTTTGTAAACTTCTCTTAGTCCCCTTCTTGCCGCCCGTGGCGTGGCCTTCCTCCTTCCTTGCACGGTGTGCTCGACGGTTCAGATCTGCGCTTCTCCCAAGCGTATACATCACAGAAATGGGCCTCTGAAATGCCGAGAGTAGCCACTACCTGCGACGACGCTGAGAACAGGCATGGAAGAAAGTACTCGTCTTTTGCCTACCAGTGAGCTCAAATTTTTTCATTTTTCGTTCTTCAATTGAATGCGATTTTAGCTACATTGCGCTTAGAAATAGGACTTGTATCTGTCAAGGCTCTCTCCGATGCACGTAGAGTCAATCATCTGTACTAGCATCGGGCCACTGTCGTACAAGACGGCGCTCATAGCGGCTGAGCAGCAGGAACCGACAGGCCCTCACATAGCCGCCATCCTCGAGAGCATGCGCGCCTAGGGTGTCAAAGGTGTTGTTAGGACTGTAGTTGATCGAAGGCGCACCCAACATCCTGCTCTTCGACACTGGCAGCCAGTACCAGTGGAAGGGCAATCTGTGCCATCTCGCTGGCATCTCAAGCCCATCGCACGACTACAAGACGAATAAGACCGTCGTGTTTGGGTACCTCATCACGTGGTTCCTTGGCAGATATGCCTCGCGCCAACTCACCACAGCCGTTGTCGCCCGCCTTCACAAATGGCTGGCCCGCTTTCACAAATGGCTGGCAGGACTTGCCATCCCGCTCTACCGCAAACACCATATCGATGTCACTACCATCTTTACCACACGAGCAACGCTCCTGGGATGCTGCCTCTCCGCAGGTTCCGTCGACTTTGACAACAATCTCTAATATTTTGACGTGGACCACGAAGCGGGAAAACGCGGGATCTATCACAGATACTGCATTGAACGCTCTACTGCCCACTGTGCCGACATCTTCACCACGCCGACGTCTTCACCACCGGAGAATGGGCCGCCCCAGTTTGTAGTCTAGTGTTTATATCGGGGTCTGTACCGTGATTGGGCTTATTACATAAGTCACCCATTTAAGGTAGACTACGTAAGCTCAGCCAGCCAGCAGCCAGCCACCAATTTTGCTTAGGAACAATAGGCAGAGGAAAACTGGTGAATTTTGTAGCACTAGTAGGTATAACTAACACATTTCGTAGCTACAACACGAAGTACAGAATATATGATAGGTTCTGACCATCACTGTATCATCAAGCTAGAAATTGACGTACCTCAGCATTGCAGTTACCATGCCATGTTAAGCGCGGTATCCCAGTCATGATGTCCGAGTTGCTAAATTGCTGTGCTTTCGTCGACGTGCTCGCGTCGTCGTATCGCAATATCCAAGTTCCTTCTGTGCTTTTGTCGTCGTGTTCGGATTGCCGTGGTGCTCGTGTGCCGCAGTCGCGGTGCTTGCATTGCCGTGCTTGCGTGCCGCCGTCGCCGTCGCTGTGCTCATCCCGCAGTCGCGGTGCTCGCATACATCAGGAAAGGCCTATATGCCTTAAGGTGTTTTAAGATTCATGTCGCTTGAACATCAAACTTTAAGCTTCAAAAAGCTCCTAAGGCTCCAAAAAGCTCCAAAGACATCTTAAAGCTAACGTATTATAGTCATGAAACTTAAGACGGCAAAAGGCGGTAAAAGGACGACTAAAGATAACTTTAGACGTGGGCTTCAAACATGTCTATCCTAAGGCAACTTAAGACTTGCAGCATTGTTACAATCAACTTAAGACATTAAAAGATGTCTTAATGCGACTTGATGCAGATGCTGTAAGGATATCTATCCTCAAGCAGCTTAAGATTTAAACAGTATTATTATCTACTACTTGTGTTCAAGCAAACAAGGAACATAGATAAGATCAAAAAATAAAACAAAAAAATATGTACAGTAGCATAGTGACAGTAAAAGTGAGAGTCCGATCCGAAGGAGACACTGCTGCTCGTCGTCTGGCGCTTCCGCGGAGTCGATTGTAGTGGTGGTGAGAGGGAGAGAGAAGGTCTCCCAACACCGTTCAGATCCACACTCCGGGCGGTGTCGGTCTTGGTAGTCGTCGACAAGATTACTGTTGGAAATGAATTGAGGAATGAAAGACTAAGAGAAAGCATACCTCGCGCGGGAGCATCGTGAATTCAGATAGCGAATGAGGCGAAAGACGAAAGATGAAAGAGACTGCGAAAGGGGTGCGAGGTGAGCGTGAATGACACCGATGTCGAGGTGGATGATGAGCCGGGCGACGATTGGACTGACACGGATGACGGAGAGCTGGGCGCATGCACATCTGGTTGCGAATCTGGAAGAAAAGATGGAACAAAGTCGCCGGCATTGGGATTACGAGGGTCTGTGGAAGAAGCGACAGATTCTGGTGGAGATGGGGGGAACACGCGGTGGAATGGGCGTCGAAAAAAGGAACGTATGTCTTCTTTGAGGGACCTGGGGGCATTACTTCTGGCGAAGATGGTAGTGCGGCAGAAGACGTGACGGGGGGGGGCGAGTTGCGGGCAACTTGCGTCTTCGAAGATGCAAGAACGGCAGGGTTGATGAGCGGAGTGTTCTCGTTCGCCGTGGGGATGCTGGCCATGCTTGGCATGAACGGACGGGGTCTCTTCATTAGGTCGAGGCGCCCTGCGCAGTTGCTCGGTGTACCGTTGTCGCATGCCATCGTCGAGAAACGTTGCTGCTCCGCCCTGGAGGCTGACGTGTTCGTGCTGCTAGCTGTAAGAGCAGCAAGAAGTTAACATCTAAATCCGCGCCGCCACAAGAGAAGTGGGCGAGACCGGGGGCTGGAGGCGGGCGTTGTGGGGTATCGATGACCCACGCCATCAGGTCAGCAGTATACTCCGTCCGCACAAGGTGGCGCATGGCGGCCGCACTGTCAGGCGTTAAACCAAGGCACTGAAAACGGTGTTAGAGAGCCTAGAGACAGCAGGTTAGCCCGGAATGCAAATGAAATCGATAATAAATACACACCCTGTTAAACTCGGCGCGTCTGTGACGCCCGCCTCCCCGAATCCTTGTCCCAGACGTGTCGTAGCGCCGTTTCAGACTAAACAGTGCCATTGACATCAACTGTGCGCGTGGACGCCGCCGTCTTCAAATAGTTTGCTGCCCGTCGTCTCTGGGGCTTACGCGGCCATCCGTCCCAAAGTCAGCTCATCTTCTGCGCAACTTAGGATGCGAGCTTCGCCTGCATAGAAACTGGAAGAACATGTGAGTGAGAAAGATTGCGACGGAAAAGGACACATACCCTATCGACGCAGGAGACACAAACAAGAACTGTTCCGCCGGAGCCAAATATACACACGTTGTAGCCGTCGGCACAGCTCTGCGCGAGCTGCGACACTTCCGAACACGTCTGCCTGTGTCAATAACGGGTCGAACACTGGTCGAATGAAAAAGAATGCCCGTCCTTTTTCTCCTGGCCGGTGGCGCTCTCGCTGGCGGAAGAGACGACGATCTCCTTCTTGGCGACCGTAAGGCGTAGAGCAGCAATCTCGTCCGACAGAGCGCAGTTCTGGTTGGATTTGTCGCTAAGCTGGGCCTGCAGCTCGCGAGTCGTGGCGGTGAGCTCGACGCTGTCCTTTGACCGCTTGCTGTAGTCGTTAGTCGCTGTCCTCAGTGTCGACACAGCGCAGAATCAAGTTAGGTAGGTGGCATCTGGAACGAAGGTCAAAGACCTCGGCGGCGTCATTCACCGCCGTCGAGGCCATGTAAAGTCGACGTGAAAAAAAATACATACCAAGGTTGCAAGGCTCCAGTGCTGCTCATTTCGTCACCGTTGTCGCCGCTGCCATCGCCGACTCCGTCACCTGCAGCCTCGTTGGAGGGCTTACGCGTCCAGCGAGGCCTCCTCAAGCGCGCAGACAATCTGTCAGAGTCGGGTCAGAGGGAGACGACGCAAAGTCGGTCTCCGTAACCACGGGCGACGACTCAAAGTCGGTCGCAGATGCCGTGAATGGCTCCAGTATCATCGGCGTCGATAGCTGTGCACGTTGGTTGTCGTCCTGAGGGTATCGGTCGTCGATGGTGGTGGTGAGAGAGGAAGGGAATGAATCCGAACGATGTTCGGATTCGTGGTCCGTATCCCCGGAGCCAAATCGCGAAGATATCGTCGTCGATGGCGGGCGAACGGCGCGTCTGTGAGTGCCGATATTTGATGAGAAGTAGTCCTCATAGTTGAGTAAACCATCTGTGAAGTATCAGGGAAAATGATACAAAATGACTTACTAGTCCCAATGCCTATAACAAGTCAAGCGAAGATGGACTTCCGTGGTAAGTCCCATCCACAACAGGAGATGGCTGATTTAATTTAAGCTACAATAAGTGAATTTCATTGTGTAGTATAGGATGCAGTAAGAAATAGCGCAGCCGGAGAGGTTTCTCGTGCTGGAGGGCACGATCTCAGTAAATATGGGATGGGATACTTGCTACGCAAGGTTTTCCCAGGCCCTGTAGCAATTATCTGACCGTGAATTTAGCTTAGATCTATTTAAACATGCTAATGCAGTATATTCCGATGCTTACTTTAGTACTCCGAGGGCGTCGTCGTTGTCCCGAACGATGTTCAAGTCGTTCCGTTCGCTATTCGGCGTTTGCCGAACTGCGATCAGAGGTCTTTGCACGTCGTCGCTCATCGCTTGCCTCCATAACACATCAACGATGACCATGCATCCAGCCCCAAACTTTCATCTGCGGCCTCCTCTTCTCATTCTCTGTCATTCCTTTATCCACCGGATCCCCGGATTTGTCTTCACGGCTTCCAACAGCTGTGGATGACTCGTGGCACTAAGCCTTCTACCAACGAGGCTACCGGACAGCTCAAAACGCGAACACCATGGCAGCAGGACGACTCGGAGTGCTATAGAAACCTGCCAGTGTGCAGGCTTCAAGCACGGTCTCGGGGTCGAATTGGGGGCGCCGCGTTGTCTGCTGTCAACGCGGCCACGTTCGGTGAGTTGATTTCTTATAATTTACTTTTCTTCATTTCTTGATAGCGCGCACGCATGAAGACCAGCTACATGCTAGCTGTATAAATGTGGCCGTTACTCGCCTTCTTCTCCCGAATTCCCAATCCTTGCGCTGATTTCAGTCCCCCAAGAAATTTGCCCAAGTCGAATTGCCGCCGGCACTTGAGGCCACGTCAGCCTCACGTGCCGGTTGGTTTAAATTCCAACCATTCCGATCGAACGACTCATCTTCTTACCACCACCTCTCATCCCACTTGGCAATGTGTGCCATGCCATGCGATGCTGCCTTGCGCACATCGTACTCTGCGATGCTGCCTTGTGCACATCGTCTTGCTATTGCGGGTCGTCCTCGGTGTGAGAACATGCTGGTGCGTAGTCTGCTTTGCACCTTTACGGTTCCTGACCGTGTCACTGGCAGCTTGAGACAATGCGCGAGGATCCGGACCACAACCTCGAGGATGACGCTTGGACGAGGACACCAGGACGGACCAGCACACCGCTCTAGGACGATGACGACACTCAAAGACAAGGACAACGACTATGAGGACGAGCGAGGACACCATCGAGGACACGAGCGAGGACACCGTCGGGGACGCGAGCGAGAATACCATCGAGGACACTACCATCGAGGACACGAACGAGGATATCGTCGAGCACACGGGTGAGGATATCGTCGAGCACACGGGCGAGAATACCATGGAGGACACGGGCGAGAATACCATCGAGGACACGAATGAAGATACCGTCGAGCCCACGAGCAAGAAACCATTTCGGACACGAACGAGGATACTGTCGAGCACACGAGCGAGGATGCCATCGAGGACACTGTCGAGGACAGCGAGGATACCATCGAGGACACTGTCAAGGACATCAGTGACGGAACTGTCGAGCACCCGAGTAACGATACCATCGAGCATTAGCGTGGATACCACGAGAGTACCGTTGAGGACTCAAGGATACCAGGGAGGATATTGTTGAGGATAGCAAGGTGCATTTACAGTGAGGTGCAGTAGAGGGCTGTACCCGAAGTATCAGCCCAATATTGCTTGGTGATATGAATGAGTATAGTTGTAGTGTAGAATGAGAATAATATTTCATTGTCTACAATGTTCTCTTCTCTCGTGTGTTCTATAAGATTCATCTAGTTTCAGATGCTTTTAGAATGCTTTATCTTGCTTGGTCTTTTGTAGCTTTCAGATCTTCTTTAGAAGCAATGTAGAGTGCATCTAGAACAAGGTTCCTAGAGACATCTGCTTTATGCAGCCTTTCGAGAGCTTTTCAATAGTTTTGGGAGTGCCTTTTGAGTGAATGAAAGACGTACTAGAGTTATCTTAGGATAAGGTTCACGGAGACATGTGCTTTATGCAGCCTTTGGAAAGCCTTTTAAGTGCTTTTTGAGTTACCGAAAAGCAGTTCAAAGGCAACTTAAGATAAGGTTCACAGAGACATATGCATTAAGTCAACTTTAGAGAGCTTTTTA